>APFE030908857.1:23277-84947 GCA_000404065.3 Pinus taeda | reverse complement strand
GTTCTATTTTCTTTATTAATATGGACAAAGGCCTCACAACCAAAAGGCTTTAAAAAGGAGTAGTTTACGTTTTTACCTATTCATGCTTCCTCTGGAATACCACCATCCAAGGAACTTGAAGGCCCTCTATTTTAGATAAACAACAATATCTACAACATCTGCCCAAAATTATAAAGGCAATCCTACTTGCAATCTCATGCACCTTGCACACTCCATGTTGTTCTGTTCATCCTTTCTGACACACCATTTTCTTGTGGTGTTCTTGGAACTATCTTCTCTCTACGAATTCCATGCTCTGAACAATACCTATGAAAATATTTGCTGTAATATTCACCTCCATTGTTTGATCTGAGACACTTCAATTTCTTTCATGTCTCAATCTCAACCAAAGCTTTCCATTTCTTGAAAGTATCAAATACATCAGATTTATTTTGAATACAATAAATCTAAGTTTTTCTAGTTGCATCATCAATAAAAGTAACATAATAATGAGAGCTATCGAGAGATGATACCTGAGCAAGTCCCCATACATCTGTATACATAAGCTCTAATTTTTTGCTCTTCTTTTCTTTCCCAACTTTGAGAAATCTGACTCTCTTTTGTTTTCCATAATTGCAATTCTCACATAAGTCCAAATCAACATTCTTCAAACTCGGCAACAAATTCCTTGATTGAAGAATATTCATCCCCTTCTCACTCATGCATCCAAGCCTATGATGCCATAATACTGCATCTGCTCCTTTGGAAGTTAAAGCATTAACAGAGTTAGAAATACCATTGCATAAATACAATGTACCAACCTTTTCTCCTTTTGCTATTACCAGGGCTCCTTTGGTGACCTTCCAAGCTTTATCTGTGAAATTTGTCACACAACCTTCACCACCTAACTGCCTTGTCGAAATCAAATTTTTCTTCAGATTTGGAACATGCCTTACCTCCATTAGTAGCCATTGGTTTCCATTATGTTGTTTTACAAGAACCTTACCCATTCCAACAATTTTACAGGGTTTATTATCAACCAAATGGACTTGTCCAAAATCTCCTTGAACATAGTCATGAAAATATTTCTTATTAGGTGTGGCATGGAATGAGGCCCCTGAATCTACCACCCAAGAATTAGTAATATTTTCGAATGAAAGAATCAAAGCAACTTGTAACACCTCACCTGTCACATTTTCTTCATGATTGTTTTCTTTCTGTACATCTCCTTCTTTTCCCTTCCGAGATCTACATTATTTCTTTAGGTGTTCTTTCTTTCTGCATTTCTAGCACACTATCCTTGATTTGGACTTGGATCTTCCTCTCCTTGATTTATAGTGATATCTTGAGCTCTTTCCTCTTTCCATTCTTCTTCCCCTAGACTCTACACTCAAAGCATTACCTGATGTCTCACCGGAGCTTTTCCATCGCATTTCCTCGCTAAGGATAGCATCGACAACATCATCAAACTTTAAAGTACTAGATCCAAAAACATTGATGGCGTGGGTGCAGACGTTAGGGATAATCTTCCCAATTTGGCAGCAATCTCCTGAATATCAATCTCAATTCCCCTTGAACCGTCTTCAGACGTATCAGTCATTAAACTGATAGCTTCATTGCCTCAATTGTTTAAGGTATCCAACACATCAACGTAGTGAACTGTATGGCACAAAACAGTCGTTCCTAGAAAACTCCTCTCACAGCTGCATAGGGATTATGGGATTTTTCCTTTAACATCACAGTGACATAGAATCCAGGCACTTCAAAGGGGTTTTAACATCTTTAGCAAGAGCCACATGAGACTTCTAGAGGAAGGCTAGGGCAGAGGGTTTTAAATTATTGAGTGCAGTGGATTGTTTGTTCCTCCACAGCTGACTCTGACTTGACCCTGCTGTCCACGCACTGTCAACGTCTTCCAAATGCGTATCCTGCTTTTAGAGCCATCCGATGCTCGCTTTTCATTACTTTTAACAAGTATCGAAAGGAGAGTATCAGAATAATAGACTTCCTTCCTTTAGAGCCATGCCTAATGATGACCCTTCGAACCAGCGCTCCCTTAAGCTGGTCCTTATAATGTCCAGCTCCTATAAATCTGAGATCTGTCAAGAATTCCAAGGCTTCTCTTACTCCATAAGGGAAGGTTCTTGGCCCAGCTCTCTTTATATAGCCGATGGCTGGATGAACTTTATTGCATGATCCCACAGAAAAGAAAGCAAATAACGACCTGAAACAACCTTTCACCAACCGTATGAATGCGTGGTGATCACGTAATCCATTATCAGAGGAATAAGATTATTCGATCGTCGGCATGTGTCAATGTCCTGCATAGTTAGTACAAGCAATATGGTGAAATTGGGGCTTTAAATGAGGTTGAAGCAGACCCAAACTCTTGTTTCAAATCGCAGAGGAGTATATACACAGGAAGCCTATCCATCGCATGATCAAGATCACTTACTATATCCTAAAACTTTGAAGATCAGAGCCAGTAAAATCGTGAGATTTTCAATGTTTTATAACCATCTATGTTTTAGATCAATGTTCTGCATAAAAGCACATGGACCGACAATGCTCCGATACATAGTAAACATCAAGACTTTCAATACACAGTTCAGGCAATTATTCAACGCCTCAATACACCGTCAAAATGAACTATTGGATACATGCATCCATACTAATAGAAAATCATTGAGTTTTTAGAACGCTGAGAGGAAAATTCAGTGATAATTCTTCTGGCACCGCTCTCTCTCTCCCTCCAGCTTGGCGGCCAATTTATTTTTTATTAATAATGGGTAGGTCTTTGTAGACCTTACCTATTACAAAATCAGGCTTTTTACATAGTAATTTAAGGCTTTTTACAACTTGTCTATCTGTGAAAAGGTAGCATGTTTTATTCTCTACTTTTATGCTATTTTTAACTGAAAAAGATAACATGTTTTATTCTCTACCCTGTTCCTATTTTTTAACTAAAAAAACCTAGAAATTGCAGGCTAAAGGACCCCACTCCTTTGCTTGTAGATTTATTTATTTATTTTTGGAATAAGTTGGAAGACTTTTTCCCTCTGAGTCACATGCTCCTACATCAAACATAGTTACTAATGGCCATTACTAAACCATTCCAACTTTCTGGAAATGAGCACAAGAATAACAAAGCTCTAACTTCATCATCAAATTTTACCCCTACAGAACTTAACTGACTTGTAATTGTATTAAAATCATTTAAATGGTCTGTAATAGATCCACCTTCCGACATGTTCATATTAAATAATCGTTTCATAAGAAATACCTTGTTTGAGGCTGAGGGTTTTTCTTATAGTTTCGCCAACACCTGAATCAAAGCCTCTGTCGTTTTTTCCTTCGAAATGTTGAAAGCGACTGACGCTGCGAGGCACAACCGTACTATTCTGAGTGCCTTTCTATTGAGAATGTTTAATTCTAGATCTGTCATAGCCGTCGGCTTCTTTGTTTTTCTGCTCAATGGTAGGTACAAATCTTTTTGATGTAGATAATCTTCCATCTGCATCTTCCATAGCGGGAAGTTTTAGCCATTAAATTTCTCAACCCTAAACTTACCATCTTCCACCATTGCTCCCACTCAAACGAGAAACCCTTCTTTCCTGTGAGTTTATAAGCCAAATAGACCTTTGGCTCTGATACCAATTGTTAGAAAATATTATATATGACAGAGAAATGTAAGACATATAATATGCAGAAAAACACAAACACATAAAACCAAAGAGACACAGATATATGTGGTTCACCCAGTTTGGGCTATGTCCACCCTGAAGAGCCAGTCCTTCCTTTCTATTATCCAGCAAAATGAAGAGACACAACCTACAACAGATCCGCTATAATATCCTCTGTTTTCTCTCACAGTCTCAACTATCTGTTTCTCGCTTTGAGAATACACATATATTCCATAACCTCAATACAATACCCTCATACAAAGAGAGGGGTTGCCTTCTAGGGCAAAAAACCCTAAACTAAACATAAATTCTACTGTCAGATCATCTGCCTAATGAATGGCCCAGTTTGACTAGAAATTACTATACTTTTACAAGGCAATTTTACATCTATTTTTAGCTTTGGGGGCACTGCCCCCGAAACCCCCACTGGGGGACCACTAGCCCCTAAACCCCCCAGCCGGGGGGGATGGCCCCCCCTGAACCCCCGCAAGGGGGACAAGTCCCCCCCACATGGAGGGTGTACAATCTTCTTGGGGTATACATCCGGATGAAACAAAGACCTCTAAATTAAGATGATAATCATGCTCCACACCCAACATTTCATACATACATAAGCAATTAGTTCTTCAAAATCAACTTGTTATTCCTTTGAAAATGCTTACAAAAAAGCCCTCTATAAGATGCTACGAAAAAATAACACTGCATGGTTAACAAAATCACCTTGAACTAGGAGAACAACCTACATAGAGAGTATGAATTGTTGTATTGCTATATGAACCATACATATGCATACATGATTCATTTGTTTGTACAATTGTATGGATTTGTATGTATTGTCCATGTGACTGCACAAATCTTGTGGTCTTATCCATGTGATTGTACAAAATTGTTTTGTATGACTATGTGGAATTATACAATGCTTTTATGGAACTATGCACTTCTTAGAAACAACTTATTTCATAGATTTATTCTATTTCTTTCTCTCTCCCACTCACTAACTTTAAAACCTACTCAATTACTTAATTGGGTGTGAAAACCTCTATCTTGATATTTCTTTATACTTTTAGCTAAGAAAAAAATTCTAATATATTTTTGAGTTTACTCCCAGTCTAAGTCATGCATGCATGAGATACTTTTTTAGGACTTAATAGCTAAATAAAATACTTTTTACTTTATTTTTAACCAAATTGAATTATAAAATAAAGTCACTTCAAAAGTAGAATTACTTTTTGGAAATGTAATTACTATTAAAAAATATCTCAAATTACCTCTCACATATTCACATTGAACCTATTCATAAGTTCTTGTTTAAGATATAATTTTCATCACTCCCTCTTAGCAAGGAATGAATTTGCACCAATCTAAGTGCATCTTTAAATTCCTCAATCTTCCCTCTTGTCAAGGGCTTAGTCAAAATATCAACCGTATACTAATTTGTGGGAATATTCTAGAGCTTCACCACTTCATTTAAACCCTTTCTCAAATGAAATGATATTTGATATTTATATGTTAGGACCTATCATGAAACATTGGGTTCTCAGAGAGGTTGAAATAATTTTAATTATCATAGTAAATTACTATAAGTTCCAACTCCTAACAAAACAATCATGAAAGTAAGTTGTGAAGCCATATGGCTTCACAAGTAGTAATACTAGCTACCATGTATTCTACCTATACTAAGCTAAGTGCCATGGAAGTATTGTTTCTTATTGAATCATGATACCATAATTGATTATAAATTAACATAGCACCTTAGTGCTCTCGTTGTCTATTGCACTGCATACTTAATCTAATTCTAAATAAATCTACAACTTCATTTAACAAGCTTCAATATATATTAGACCATACTTCACAATGCTACTCAAATACCTAAGCATATGTTTTGATGCTAACCAATGATTCTACCTTAGCTCCACCCCACAAGGTATTCAGTGAAAAGCATATATTTGGTCTAATGTTGGAAAAATACATTAAATAACATATTAGTGTCCTATACATCATGGGATCCACTAATTGTGAATATGAAGTTATCGCCTATTTCAAATTAGTGATCATGGGTGTGGCCATAGGTTTACAATTCTCCATCCAAAACCATTTTAGGTTTTGAGCTGTGTATTTAACCTACTCAAGAAAATATCCCCTTGCCTTTGCCCTATCTCCAACATTAAGAAGTAATGTGTCATATTAGTTTCCTTCATTTTGAACTTATTTTTCATGATTTCCTTTGCACCATACGATTATTTTCTCTACTCTATCAGAAAAAAGTCATCTACATACCACACCAAAATGAGAATGTTAGTTTAAAAAAATATATAACATAAGTTAGAATATCCTTCACTTTTGGTGAATCTCATCCTTTGTATATCCATAGATTTTGGAATATCATGCTCTTGGTACCCACTTAAGTCCATAGGAATTTCTCTTAAGCTTGAACACATGGGACTTATTCCCATTTACCTTAAATTATTAAGGTTTCTCTATCTAAAATTCTTCCTCAATGATCCCATTAAGGAAATATGTCTTCACATTTATCTAATGTAGCCTCCGTTTGATAGATCAAAACCAAGGAATAATTTCTCCATTGGAAATATACTTACTGAATAGAGAAAATATCTCCTTATCGTCTCCCCTTCACTCTCTCTTTATCTCTCTTGGTGAACCCTCTTTCTACAAACTTTAGTTTGAAATTCTTAAAGTTTCTAACTACTACATGCTTGATATTGTAGATCCACCTAGAAATCACAACTTACCCTCTAATATTTTCCCTACATCCCAAATATCATTCCTCATGATGGAGGTGTACTTCTCCACCATGGCATCCCACCATAAAATATGGAAGGATTGGAATCTAGAATAATTCTTATCAATGCAGCAATGCCATGTAGTTTAGGAACTCCTTCATAGGTTCTATTTCTCTAAATGTTCTCTTAGAAGTATCAACAATATCCTAATTATACCTCAATGTTTGACTAAACCATTGAGGTCTCTTGATAGAAGTGGAAAGGGATATTGTATTCGCCTCTTCACATAAAGGTTGTTGCATTACTATGGAAATCACTATTGACCCTAGCTTAACATTTGAAGCTTCTTGATCCTCATCTTCTATCACTAAATAGGCCCACGAGATGTCTTGGATGTAAAATATCCCTTGAACTTTACATATTGGCTCACTATTGTCTTCCTTTAACATGGAATATGAAGCTTGTAAACCTTTGAATCCTTGATGCAATCAACAAATAATCTCTCCTTATTATAGGTATACAATTTGGTCCTCTTCTCTACTAGTACACAAATATAATTAGAAAACCCAAGGTGTGAAAATGAATCACCTATGACTTATTACTAGTGAATGTTTCATAAGGTGCCTTATCATCCAAAATATTATATCCACATTAATTCATGATGTAGACTATTTTCATGCATGCCTCTACTGAAAGAAACATCAACAAGTCTTAGTCATGCATCATAGTCTTACCAACCTCTGTGATGCATTTTTTCTTTCATTTTGCAATCCATTTATGTTTTGGATTATACATAATTGTAGGCTCCCTCTTGATTCTTTCCTCTTTGAAAAAAACCTAAAACTCCTTACAGATATAGTTTTCCCGTTATTTGATTTCAACAATTTGATATTTTTCTTTGCGTCATTTTCAACAAGAACTTTAAATTCCCTAAACCTAATAAAGAAATCATACTTGGTCAAATATATCCAATTTTTGCAAGGGAAATCATCAATAAAGGAGAGATAATACATGTTTCCTATTATTGACACTATTGACATTAGTCCGCAAGCCTTTAAATGCACTAGATATAGAATCCCCTTCAACTTATGCTTGTTTCTTGGGAAAGCAACCTTGACATGCTTTCCAATCATGTGCATACACCGTGTTGCTAAAAAATGAACTTTGGAAGACCTGTGAATATTTCCTTTAGAATAAGTGATGCTCTCTGATTCAAGCGTCCCATCCTCTAGTGCCACAACTCACACAAGTTATCATTTTTATGCGCCAAGGATCAAACAAGTTCAGCCTACAACTTATAGAGATTACCCTCATTGGCCCTTATTACTAGAGCCATACCTAGGTTGAAATACTTTAACCTAATGAATCCTTCCTAGTTTTTGAACTCAAAAGAAAATCCCTTATACTCCATGATTGGAAGTAAAAAAAAAAATCTTCCTATGACCTAGAAAAAATAAGACATTGTCAAAATATAAAGAATTTCCTAGCTTGACCTACATTGAAAACCTTCTCCCCAACTACTGCAAGATAACCATGAATGTCTATGACCTTCCTAAGGTAATTGGTGACTATGCCTAATTTGATCATCTCTATGGATCTACATTTGTTCTATAATATCAAATTCCTCTTTATTTTCTCCGTAACTACCCATCCAACATTTACCCAATTTCATTTGCAGGGTAAACATAAAAGGAAGAGATACTTTACATGAGCCAATCTCCTATATCAAATTAAGGGATTGGGGCTGAAAAATGATGACAAACTGAAAACTCATCACATCCTACAAGGGCTACAGGTCACTCAGACACTGAACAACCACCCCAGGTAGAAAAACCATGAGCTACACCTATTCTTCTTAGTCTTGGGCCCACAACTGCACCCACAACAAGGAATCCATGTAGTTGGGAGCATCCAACTACATGCACAACACTATGTCAATGTGGTTGCAACCCATTTTCTCCAGTTCAAAGGGTGCAGTCCCAGATTCTAGGTCAACCTCCAAACCACTTCCCAAAACGCAATGATACTTTCTAGATTGATAAATGACAACAGGACAAATCCATTCATACAAAACTTGATCAAAGATTTGATATAACTAGGCCAAACCATGACAATCATTTCGTCAAACACATGGTAAACATGTAATCTATAGGTCATGAATGCATATATCAACATAGGGGTCTAAAACTTATTTGAGAATCACCAAGAAGGTGTAATTCCCTCTCATAATATATGCAATAACATTTTTTACCTCATGTATTCATTAACCATTCATCAACTAATTAAATATATCAAGATCCATAGACAATATACATCATATAACCAACATATAACCAACAAATGAACAACATATAAACCATGATAGAACAACCATCAGAGCCACATAATCTCAAGTACAAGTACTCATAAAATACAATAGGAAAAGAGATATTATTATCATATGCCAAAGCCAACCAAGTCAGGGACTTCCACATATGACCCAATCATAGATTGGGATGAACAAAATATCTCTTTCATCCAATCACCTCTGTGCCATATTCCAAGCATGAATGTGGGATCTCATGGAATAAACCAAGTAAAACCAAACTAGGGCTTCCAAAGGCCAAACCACCTCAACCCTCAACCAATGATTCCACCTCATGATTGGACATCACTAACACTAACCAGATCGGTCTCTACTCAATTTGTCTAGGGATCCAGGGACTAGTAACTCAAACCACAACCTTCTAGGGCTCTAGAGTGTTTGTCCAACCCAGCTCCAGAACAAGTATCTCAACCCACTAAGGGCTCCAGAGCATTTTTCCAACTTAGGCACGAAGACTAGTAATTCAAACCAAATTATTTGAAGCCTTCTAGAGTATCTGTTCCAACTCATAACCAAAACAAATTATGAGCACCAACCAGAAAACCTTCAAATGGGAAAACCCACAACACCATGGTTAACTAGGAAATGGCAAGACAAGGCTAAAACCACTATCAATCTAAGCAATCATGCATGCCAATGATAGATCCTAACCAAATAATCACATGCATGTACCATGCACCCATAAATAAACAAGGAAATCATATATGCAACCTTGTTACCTGCAAGGCAATCCCGTTGTAGTTGTTGATCCCACTTTCCCCTTATGCTTTCCTTTTTTTTTCCTTTCCTTCTTTCTCCAAATCTAATGCACACTAGAGTGCTCCAAGCATGATATAAGAATAATATAAGTGTGCAAGAGTATGAGAGAGACAAAATAGAAGAGAGCTCCAAGTTAAAACTAACAAAAGGGTGTGAATTGATTCTCAGAAGCTTTTTTATCATCAAGGCCTTTATTTTCTTTATTTTCCTATATTTTTCCTTCAATTTTACTCACATCTATTTTTGTGACTTTTCACCTTCCTTTTCTCTTATTTTCCATTATTTTGATAAACAAATACCAATTAATGCCACTTTGCATTTGCCAATTTCCATTTCCTTAAATTAATCACAAGTGATACCCATCACTATGATTTTCCCAACATTCATCTTGGAATATGTGGCGCATGACCTTGGTCTTATTTTTTGCCTTTATTAACTTTATTACATGAAATTTTAATCCTGGGATTTTACAAACCCCTCCCCCTTGGGTGAACACTGTCCTCGTTTTTCTATGAAACCTATGACCAACAAGACCATTGAAAACCAAAACATACTACCCATGGAGATTTATAACTTAGCTCGATGCAGTGTTTATAATGAACATCTCGCTGACAAGAAAAACCAACATAATAAACATGACAACATGACAACAATATCGATTATTTGAGATTTATAGCACAACTCATTCCAGTATTTACAATAAAAAACATACATAAATACATATACATATACCAAACCTCCTTTGCCTGAACCGACAAATAATGAATAATATATAGCCTGCATTTGATCATCCATCTCCCATGTAGCTTGATCGAACCCTAAGTGCTTCCACTACACTTTAACTTGCTTGATTGCTTGATTTCGAAGCATGAGAATCTTTCACTACAAAATATACTAAGGTTCCAGCTGGAGTTTTCCTTCTAACTCCACAATCAATACAGACCATTCAATCACATGGTCAACATATTTCACATACTTCTTAAGTAATGACACATGGAAAACATCATGGAATTTCATTGTTGGAGGTAGTGCAAGGTGGTAGGCCATTAGTTCAATATTCTCAAGGATCTCTAAAGGCCCACAATACTGAGGTGTCAGCTTGGCACATGATCCAATCCTCAAGGATATCTTCTTGGGTTTGATGCACAAGTGCACATGTTTTGACAACTTGAAACTCCTTAAATTCCTTATGCTGATCCACATAAATATTTTGACTATCCTACGCTGCCTTTAGATTCTTCTTGATAACCTGCATTTCTTGTTCCATCTCTGCCAACATGTCCGGTCTAATCAATACCATGTTCACTGGATCACTCCAACTAATAGGAGTATTACAACTCTACCCATACAATACCTCAAATAGACTCATCCTCTGTGACTCATGATACCCAAACCTGCAAATAACTCTTTCCAAAACCTAGAAGTGAACTTGGCATCTATGTCTGATGCAATCTCCCTAGGAATACCATGCAACCTCAATATCTCTTTTATGAAGACTTGTGCTACCTCACTAGCTGAATTCGTTGACTTGGTGGGAATGAAGTGCACTACTTTTGTCAACCTATCAACCAAAACCATAATAGAATCATGTTATTTAGATGTCCTTCAAAAGCCTATATGAAATTCACATAAATGACCTCCCATTTACACTCTGGAATCGAAATCGGCTATAAGAAACCACTTGGATGCTTACACTCCACTTTTACCTATTGATAATCCAAACACCTAGCAACGAATGTTGGTATTGGGAATGGGTCCCCTCAGGTTAATTTTGGGGTTAAAAGCCCAAGTTTTGGGGCTAAAAGCCCAAGTTTTGTGTAAAGTCTCTACATTTTGTGGTTGTGGAGTGTGAAGGTGTCAAGAGTCAATAAAGAGTTTCCACCCTTCTTTTGTGTAAAAGCATGTTGGCTTTAGAGATCTACTTATGGTCCGCATACCATCAGATTGTATAAAAAGGAGGTTTTAGAGGAGTCTAAGATAGTTTTTAGTAGATAGTTGATACTTGATGTTAATGAATGTAATGGATTTGTGATAGCTAAGAGCAAAGAGTCTTAGCGTAGGAAGAGGCTCTGCAGCTGAGTGCATAGAGGCTTAGGGTAGAAGTCGCAGCTAAGTGTGTAGACCCCTGCAACTATGTGCATAGGGTAGTCAAACTCAGTACTAGATACTTGGATCAATAATTAAGAGGAGTATTATGAAATTACTGGTGTATTTTACTTCTGTTCATTACATGCAATTATGTTATGTTGAATACTGGGTTTATGTTTTAATGCTACTCTGATGCAAAAATCTATATGTTTCTTTGTTTCATATGACTACAAGTAGAGATATATGTTTATGTGAAGATAACCATAATTGCATGTTAAAGTAACCTATACTTAAGTGAATTTGGGTAGATACAGAAGTAAGAGTAATTATAGGAGCGCGCAAGTGCCTGATCTATCTATTTAGGGTCCATGAAGGATGATCGGAGGCTTTCGCAGAGACCTCCAGGATGAATAAGAGAAATACTTTGATAACACCTAAAGGGCTTATCGATTTGCATGAAGGAAGGTTAAGGCAAATAACTGACATCACAACCGTCTCAAGGTGCAGAAACTTGGTTCCTGTATCCCCCCCATACTGCTTCGGGTGAGACTTCAGTCTACACTCCACGAATTGATGCCGAAAGGGCCAATAGTGTAAGTATTTGCTTGGCTACTTAACGCTGAACTTGGACAAAGGCCCATCAAGCCAACAGTTGCCAACTCTTTCTTCAAGTTTGACCAATAGTAGAAATTCCCTCAAGATAAGCTTATTGAGATCACTATTGTTCAGAACATATATCCTATCTTTAAATTTGACCAAACCATATGTCATGAGATGATAGTCCACATCTTGTTCAACTATACCTTGCTGGTGTAACCTATGCTTAAGTTGTTGGTACATGTCATCCTATTGTCCTACTTGCAAGATCTAATCTTGTAAATTTATCCCATATGAACTCATCGCTGCTATGTGATTTACCCACACTTTCCTTCTAAGAGCATCTGCAACGCTACTCTCTTTACCCTTAATGTACTTGATCTTGAAATCAAACTCACTGAGTGTGGCCAACCACCTAGCTTACCTGGAATTTAGATTCGGTTGGTCAAACAAATACCTTAGCCCACTGTGATCACTCTTCAAATTGACCTCCTGCCAAGAAGATAGTGTGTCCACATCTTCAATGAATGGATGATCCTTGCCAACTAAGGATCATGTGTCACATAGTTATGCTCGTGCTCATTCAATTTCCTTTACTCATAGCATATTACCTCTCCTTCCTGCATCAAAACCCCACCAAGTCCTATTTTGAAAGAATTTGTACATACCACAAACTCTTTACCTAGATCTATGATCTTTAGAACTAGAGAATTTATAAGCAACTGCTTCAACTACTCAAAATTCACTGCACATTCCTCTGTCCATTCAAATTTATTTCCTTTCCTCTTCAAATATGTAATAGGGTAGGAAATTTGTGAGAAGTTCCTGATGAGTCTCCTAAAGTAACCTTCTAACCCAATGATTGATTTGACCTCATCTACATTCATACGATTTTCCCACTCCATGATAGCTCTCAATTTTTCTGGATCCATTGCTATACCTTCCTTAGAAACCACATATAATGCCCTCCTCCCACATTTACCCAAGTTAAGTGGTTTTCTGGGGTAAACATGTGACAAGAGGATAATATGATGTGATTCAACTCAGCATGTCCAGTTAAGGAAGTGGAACTAACAAAATCAAACCAATCTGACCTTCCTTGGGAGCTACAGACCCTTTAGGAGGCAACCAACCCTTCCAAGTGCTTAACCCCTGAGACAAATTGAAATTTTATGGATTTGTAACCTTATCTGCTCCCATGAAAAGCCATGCATGTGTCTGAGGGCTTCTAGTCTCTCCCACAACAAGGCATGCCAACGAGTGTGGACTTTTTCAGCCAGTTCAGAGCCAACAACCCTAGATTATGAGTGACTTTGTTAAGGCTAGGTTTCAGACCATTGCACAAAACTTCATGAAACCTTCAGAAATGGTAAATACAAATGGAATGAGTCTACTAATGCAATCATTATTAAAAGTACTTAATCTGACCCCTACTATCCATGACATGCATTTTGTCAAACATGTCACAAATATGTAATCTATAGGTCATAACAACAGATCTGAGCATAGGGGTCTCATACTTATCTAAGATTTGTAAAGAATCATTTTTTCCTTATCGCAATAGCTACATTATCATCTATTAAGTCATATATTCATTATACATTCATTTTATAATCAAAACATGATGAGATTCGTACATCAAGTCTATCATAAAACATACTCATACCAACATATAAACAACATAAATAACAAGGATATAACAGACATAAGAAACACATATGAACCAGTACATTTACACATGAAATTCTAAGGAGAAGGAGCTCTTATTAATGAATGCATAAGCCAACCAGGTCTAGGACTTCCACGAACCACTCGACCATACATTGTGCTAAACCATGTCTTTCTTTCAACCAACCACCCCCATGCCATATTCCAAGCACAAATGTGGGACTGAAAACAAAACCAATCCAGGTTTCCTCAGGCTTTACCACAATCCCCACTGGATCACTAAGCCCTACAAAAGCATGAATGCCTCCAGATCTCGCCACCTAAATTGTGAGGATTTTTTTCTGTCTCATTATCTCTATTATACCATGTATCCCTCCATTATCGGTTAAGGGATTTGTAGGCTTACAAGGTCACCACCCTATGGGCTTTGTCATGTATCCCACCATTACCAATCAAGGGATTCCTAGGCCCAATCAAAGCTATTCACCTTTGATTTATATCATGTATCCTTCCATTCACCGGTTGAGGATTCCTAGGCTCAATCTAGGTGTTCAAAACCAGGGTTTACCATGTATCCCATCCGAAGATTCCTAGGCCTTGTGAATAATTCTGAGACCACCCCACTCAACTTCAAGTCCATCCGAAAATCCAACTCACCCAAAACACGAGAACTATGTCAAACCATGGCTATCCGAAAATGACAAGGAAAGGTCGAAATTCACTGTCACACCTGGAAAAACCCATGCCAATGACAACAATAGAACCAAATACACACATGCATGTACCATGCATTCCAAATCTAGCAAGGAAACCACACATGCAAATCAATACTTGCAAGTAATCTTGTTGTAGCTGCTTGATCCCATTCTTCCTTGGTTAATCTTTGCTTCCCTTCACCTTCTTTGTGCTTCCTTTGATTTCCTTGATCCAATGCTAGAGTGCTCCAAGAATGCTCTAATTTTATATGAGTGAGAGAGAGAGAGAGTAGAGAGAGAGAGCTCCAAAATTGAAATGACAAAAATGTACTAACTGATCCTCATAAACCTTTTTATTAATGAGGCCTCTAATTTCTTCATTTTCCATTATTTTCCTTCATTTTCCCCCTTACATGCATCCTATGACCTTTCACCTTCCTTTTCTTCTAATTTCCATTATTTTCATAAATAAATGTGACTTAATGCCACTTTGCCTTTCCAAATCCTTTACCTTTGCCTTTTCCAATTTCCTTAGCCATAATAAACCAAATGAATGCCTACTAGGATGTTTTGCTCGACTTTCACCTTAGAATATGTATCCCATGACCTTGTTTATTATTTTTCTTTTATTAACTTTATTACATGGACTTTTTACTAGGGTTGTTACAGAACCCTCCCCCTTGGGGGAACATCATCCTTGGTGTTCAATGACACCTACAACCAACAAGGCTACTGAAATCAGAACATACTACCCATGGAACTTTATGACTTAGCTTGATGCAGTATTTACAATGATCAGCCTGCTGAGAAGCAAACCAACATGACACATAACAACATGACAACCATAATGACATGACACCTATACCACTTATTGGAGCTTTATAACACAACTCATAGGGGTATTTACATCCATATACATATGTACATATACAAAAACATCACACCAAAACATATACCAAAAACATTCACTCGCCCAGTGAATAGAGAAGGATACATAGCATGCATCTGATCAACAATCTCCCCAATAGCTTCATCGGGCCCAAAGTGTTTCCATTACACTTTAACCTACTTGATTGCTCGGCTCTAGAGCATAAGCATCCTTTTCTACAACATACACTGAGTTTTTGGCTGGAATTCTCCATCTGGTTCCACTTGCAATGCAGACTAGTCAATCACATGATAAACATATTCAACATACTTCTTAAGCAAGGGCACATGGACTACATTATGGAATTTCACTGTCAGAGGCAGTGCACATTGATAGGCTAATGGTCCAATCCTTTCAAGAATCTTGAAAGGTCCAAGAAACCCAGGTGCTAGCTTGGCACATGATGCAATCCTCAAGAAGCTCTTCTTCGGCTTGATGCGCAAGTACCCTTATTCCCCAACCTGAAACTCCTTAAGCAACATCTTCCAATTTGCATAAATTTTCTATCTGTCCTATCTTGTCTTCATATTCTTCTTGATTACCTGCATTTCCTATTCCATCTCTTCCAACATGTATGTTCCTATCAACACCTTGTTCACTGGATCACTCCAACTGATGGGAATATTACAACTCCACCCATAGAGTGCCTCAAACAAAATCATCCTCAGTGACTCTTGATAACCATTATTATAAGTAAACTCAACCAATGGAAGGTATTGCTCCCATATCCTCTGTTGATGCATCACATACATCCTCAACATGTATTCCAATATCCTTTTGACCCTTTTTGTCTTTCCATCTGTCTACAAATGATATGTTGTGTTGAAGGTCAATTTTGTCCCTAAACATACAAACAACTCCTTCCAAAACTTGGAAGTGATCTTAGAATCCTTGTTTGACACAATCTTCCTTGGAAAACCATGCGACCTTACTAAATCTATGATGAATACCTGTGCCACATCAGTAGCTGAATACATAGATTTTACTGGAATGAAGTGCATTACCTTTGTCAACCTATCTACCACAACCATGATGGATTCATGTTGTCTAGATGTCCTCGGAAAAACTGTGATGTAATGCATGGAAATGTCCTCCCACTTCCACTTTGGAATCATAATTAGCTATAGTATTCCACCTAGATGATTACATTCCACTTTCACCTGTTCACAGTCCAAACATCTAGCCACAAACTTTGCCATGTCCTTCTTTTGATTTAGTTAATGATAAAAATTCCTCACTGTTGTTAATATCTTCTAATATCCTTGGTGACATGAATATGATTTTGCATGAAACTCTCGCAAGATAATATTCTTGAGCTCATTGTTGTGTGGCACATATATCTTGTCCCTAAATCTGATCAAACCATCTGCTGTAAGATGATAGTCCACATCCTGCTCACATGTACCCTATTGTAACTTATGCATAAGCTCCATGATCAGGTGCTCAAAAATATGCTCAAAAATCAAATTTGTAAGAATGGTGTGGAACCTAAACAACCGCTTAGTGCTCGTCATCCTGAATTTGGCGCAACTAGTTTTGCGTGAAACAAACACCGTATGCTCCCAGAAACACATTCTGTTCACTTTGTCAAATAGGAAAATTAAAAAAAAAATGGAATGCTCAGTTAGTAGTCCATACTATTGACGTGGTGCTGACTAGGAAGGGTATGAGTCAGTTGACTGGGTCAAATATTCTCTATGAGTTATATTGTGCTAAGTGGCATCCTCTGATTGGTTGCAATTGTTGGCTTTTTATTGGATGGTGAGGTGGGAAAACACAAGCTGACATGTGGCCCAACTGGAGGCCACCACGTGGCAGCCCGGGAGCCCAACAAAAATTGGCTATACTAGGCAGAGGCAGCGTAGTCGAACTACCGACCTCCCATCACAAAACCAACAACTTAACCATTGCACCAAAACTTTGTCACTTAACCATATACAGTGACGGGTTATGTTAAAGTTTAATGCCGCAAGGTATGGGGTATGGGTGGACTTAACCACCCCCCATGTGAACACATCGACCAACCCTTATTGTAAACGAAACCGTTGACTGTCTACCAATGCCTAACCACCAATGGTTTCGGCATGTGAACACCCCCAATGGTTTTGGCATGCCTAACTGCTAAAGGGAGGGAGCTAGTGTCGGGGGCTAGCCGTTGAGCGCATGGCCCCCCATACGCCCCTAATTTTTGAGTTTTAGGCCTCGAAGACAAATTTAACCATCCAAAACAATGCTCATATTTCAGCAGATTTGGTGGTCCGTTAGCAGAAAATAGGGCGAAGTTGTAGGATGTTGCTGGATTATGGGCTAGGTAGCCATTTTTGGATATTCTGGACTCATTGGAGCAAATTTCAGAAACATTTGAGCATTGTAAACACATATTTTTACACATTTGAGCATAATAGATAGGTCCAAGCCATCGAAAGCTGGGCAAATGAAACATAGCCTAGTAGGGGTGAATTCCTTCATCATGTTCCTATTGTGATATTTTTTTGGTGATATTCCGTACATTTTTATGTTTTTGTTCAGTTTCTTATTTATGTTAAAATTTCTAAAAAAAATTAGCATAAAAAAACTCATTTTTCACTTGCAAAACTCATGAATTCCTAAGCACATAAAAATAATTTTGTTTGTAATCTCAGGAGCATCTTAGCACAACAATCTAATATTGTTAATCAAATAAATTTGATATCATAGCACTAGGTTTGCTTTGTGTAATAAGGATTTAACTGCTTGCAAGTTTATGTCATGCTTACAAGGTTAAAACTCAAAAGAGGAGAAGGGAAGTTGGTTGGAAGCCTTGAAGTTGGGTCAAGGAGAAGGAGGGAAAGGTTGCTACAATCTCCAACACTAGTTCATCCTCAAGTTGCAGTTGAGATTCTAGAGAGCATATATCATGAAGGAGAACCTACAAACATGACAGAAGATGAGAAGGTCTTTAGGAAGGCTTTTTTTGATATGACAGAGATGGTGAAGGACCTCTATGAAGAGAGGAATACCAGGCTGCAAGGTGAAAGTTCCAAACCTCCCAAAGGAGAAGGTTCTTCAAGAGGAGGTAATGGAAATGGAGACAATCCTCCACCCTCTCCACCATATTCTTCATCTTCTTCTTCACAAGCATATTCACCCTCTTCCACTAACAAAACCCTTACTCATACTCATCAACATACCTCAAAAGGAACTGGTAGATCATCCTTTTTAAAAATTGATGCTAAATTTGAGCTGCTCATGTATAATGGTGAAGTGAATGCAGATAATCTTGATAACTGGATTCATTAGTTGGAGGACTATTATATAATTCAAAACCTTCAAGAGGATGACATAAAGATTCAGTTAACTTCCTTGAGAATGGAGGGTGCAATACTGGTATGGTGGGAATCAAAGACACAAGAGGAGATAAAAAAACAGGGTAATATGTCAATTTCTTGGTTTGATTTCATTGCTATTATCAAAAGACAATTCTACCCTCTAGCTTATATGGAGAAAGCCATCATGAATTAGCAGAACTTTAGACAGCTTAAAGGTCAAAATGTGCAAGATTACACCCAAGAATTTAGGAAAAGGTCTTTAATGTTAGGTGTATATTTGCAATCACAAGACATGCTGCTGAAGTACATAGGTGGTTTACATAGTTACCTTAGGCATACTATCTTAATATTTAATTCCAATAATCTAGATGATGTGTGTGTGCAAGCCACTCATATTGAGGCAAGAGGGAAAAACATTCCAGAAGAAGGTAGTAAAAAGCCATTTAAGAGTAAAGGAAATGAAAATGGTTTTAAAGGGAAAGGAAATAAAAATGCATCTATCAAAAAAGAAGGAGATAAATTAACATGCAAACATTGTTCCAAAGAGGGTCATGATGAAGCTCATTGTTAGAAGCTTCATCCCGAAATGAAACCCAAAAAGTTCAACAACAAGGGAAAACAAAAGACAACTGCAACCACTCACAAGATTTGGGGTTCGATTTGGGTGATGAAACTAAAATTATAGCCATGGGTACAAAAGGAAAAGAATACATTTCTAGCACTAGTTCTTAAAATTCACAAAATAAATCTCCAAATGAAAAGAGGAGGATAGAACTTTTTCACATAAGGGTGATTTCAAAACATAGAAAGATTGATACAATTTTCGACAGTGGCTCTCAAGACAATCTTATCTCTCACATTGTCAAAAGTTTAAAATTGGAAACTATTCCACATCATAAACCATATCCACTTGGATGGGTGTGTGACAATGCACAATTGCAGGTTTCTAGAAAGTGTAAACTGAAGTTCGCCATGACTGCAAATTTCATAGATGAAGTGGAGCTTGATGTTGTGCCATTAGATATATGTGGCCTAGTTTTGGGTAGCCCATACTTCTATGACAGAAAATCTATCTTCTATAGACATGAAAACAAATACCATTTGTTCAAAGATGGAGTAGAATATATTGTGAGAGCTCATAGCAAGAAACTAAATCTTTCACTTGTTAATGCAGGGAAGATAAAAAGACTAGTGAATTCAAGCAAGAATTTTGTGCTTCTAATGGTCAAACCCAAGAATGATGTTGATAATGAAGCTTTTAAAGGTTGTGATCCAAAATTGAAATTTGAATTAGTTGATGTAGTTAACCAATATGATGAGATGTTTTAGGAACCAAAGGGATTACCTCGCAAGAGAGTAATCCAACATGAGCTACAGTTGCAGCAAGACTGTCCTCTTCCTAACATTGGCATGTACAAGATGTCGTTGATGGAAAGTGCATAAATTAAGAAAAAAATTCAAGAGTTGTTGGATAAAGGGATCATTAGGCCATCTTTCTCTCCATGTGGTTCACATATTGTCTTGGTGAAAAAGAAGGATGGAACATCGTGCATCTATGTGGATTCCCATGCATTGAAAAAAATTACGGTAAAGAACTATTACCCACTGCCTAAAATAGATGATTTACTTGAACAATTGAAATATGAAAAGTATTTTACTAAGTTTGACTTAAGGAGTGGCTACCATCAAATTAGAATAGCTAAAGGAGATATTTGGAAGACAACATTCAAAACAAAACAAGGTTTGTTTGAATGGCTAGTTATGCTTTTTGGTTTATATAATGCTCCTGCTACATTCATGCATGTGATGAATGATGTGGTGAGGCCGTTTCTTAATGAGTTTGTTATAGTCTACTTAGATGACATCTTAATTTTCAGTAAATCTCGTGATGAACATGTAATGCATGTAAGAAAAGTACTTGATGTCTTGAAGAAAGAACAATTGTATCTCAATATGTCAAAGTGTGAGTTTGGAAAAATTTCTTTAGTTTACTTGGGTCATATTGTTGGAGGAGGTGAGTTGAAAATAGATCCCTCCAATGTTGATGTCATTTTGAATTGGATAAGGCCCAAGACAATTACTGAGATAAGAAGTTTCTGGGAGAAACCCAATATTGGAGGAAATTCATTGCTAATTTTTCTTCTATAACAACTCCTTTGCATGTATTGACAAGTGTGAAAAAGATTTTTTTAGGGGGAAGGCAAACACCTAAAGGCCTTTGATGCATTAAAGAAAAAGACCAGTTCAGCTCAAGTACTTGCATTTCTAGACTTGAGACAATCATTTGAGATTCAGATTGATGCTAGTGACTATGCCATGGGTGCAGTCCTCATGCAACATGGTAAGCCTATCTGTTTTTGTTTGAAAACTTTTAATGGTGCAATGATTAACTATCCTACATATGATAAGGAATTGTATGCATTATTGAAAATGTGAAAAAGTGGAAACACTACTTGATGGGTAAGGAAACAATCATTCGCACTGATCATCAACCATTGCAATACTTGCAATCTAAATTAAAGTTACAACAATCAAGACACTTCCGATGGATGGGTTTTCTTCAACAATTCCACCTGGTAATCAAGTATAAGAAAGGTATATACAATAAAATTGTTGATATGATTTATAAGGTTATTTTTAGTGCAACTACTTTACTCGAGCATAATTATGTTTTGCATGAAAGTTATACTGAGCAATATGCATTACACAATTACTTTCAAGATGTTTATGCAAGCTTGAGTCAAGGTAACCAAGTGGAGGAATTGGATTATCATTTGCATGATAACTTGTAGTACCATCTTGACAAGATTTATAACCCACAGGGAGAAAGAGTTAACATCATAAGAGAGGCACATACTTATCTTATTGCTGGTCATTTCGATGTAACTAAGATGGTGGCACATCTACAGAGGTATTGTTATTGGTCTCGTATGCTTGAAAGTGAGTCAAATTTTATTAAAGGATGTCCATTATGTGAAATCAGTCAGCCTAGCACTAGGAAGTTAGGATTGTACACACCACTTCCGGTCCCTTCACGACTGTGGGAGAGTGTTTCTATGGATTTTGTAGGAGGTCTTCCATTGTCAAAAAGAGGTAATGATTGTTTGTATGTAGTTGTGGATAGGTTCAGCAAATTTTGTATTTTGATACCATGTAAAAAGCAAGTTATAACTGAATAGATTGCTTAGTTATTCCTTCAGAATGTATGGGTGCATTTTGGATTGCCCACATCCATTTTTAGTGATCGAGATTCTCGCTTTGTTGGGAATTCTTGGTCAAAACAATGTAAACTTTGAAACGGGAACTATAAACTCAAAATGAGAACTTTGGCAAAAAAACCCCGAAAAAACATGGAAAACGGTGCTAAAATTGAAAAGTGTGTATACTGGAATGAGGGTTTTTTTTAGGGTCAATTTTGAACATGCTTTAAAAATGGTAGTGAAAACGAATTTTTTGTGCAAAAATTGTGCAAAAAAAACCTTGAAAATGAAAAGTGTTGATACTGGAATGATGGCTTTTTTTTAGGGTCAATTTTTAACATCTTTAGGAATGCCAGTAAAACTAAATTTTTATGTGCAAAAATTGTGCAAAAAAACCCTCAAAACGAAAAGTGTTGATGTTGAAATAACACCTTTTTTTTTCTAGGATAAATTTTCAACATTTTGAAATAATGGTGTAAAAGAATTTATCATGACTCTGAAAAACATTAAAATTTCAAAAGAATAATGAAAATGTTGAAAAAAAAATGAAAAAAAAAAGTTAAAAAAATAGCAAAACGTAAATAAAATATATATTAAAACAAAACATAAAAAAAATCAATCATTAAAATGTAAAAAAAAAAGAAAAGAAATAACCTATAAAAGATAACAATTAAAATTTTTAAAATTATAATGAAATAAATAATAAGAAAAACATATTTTCAATTTTTTATTTATTTTTTAAAACTATAAAATAAGTAAGTAAAAATAGGCAAATTTTAATTAGCATAAAAAAAAACAAACAAAAAAAGCAAACAAACTAGATTAAAAAAAATAGAAAATTAACAAAAAAATTAAAAAACTACTAAAATTAAAAATTAAAACATTTGAAAAAAAACCCTAAAAAATTAGGCCCAAAAAAAAAAAAAAATGCATATTTCAAATTAAAAAATAAATAAATAAAAAAACATTTCAAATTAAAAAAACCAATATATTTTTGATTTAAAAAAGAAGATTTTCAAATTTTATTAAAAAATTTAAAATTTAAATTAAAATTTAAATTAAAATTTTAAATTTAAACTTAAAATTTAAAATTTGGATTTGACATTGATTTAAAATTTGGATTTAAAAAAAATAAAAAAAAAATAACATTTAAAAATAACAATTAAAATATTTAATATTAATATATTTTAAATAACATTTAAAATAAAAAAATAATATATATTTTTCAAATATATATATAAATAAAAAAAAACATTTTTTTTAAAATTACAATTAACATATTTAATTCAATTCAATTTATATTTTAAAAAACAATTTTATCGGTCGCCGTTCTGTCGCCTGTGGGGGCGCGACCCTAGGCAGTGGAGCTCTATGCAGCTCTACCACCCAGGGTCGCATCCCCACGGGCGAACAGGTGGTAGCTATTCGATTTCGAGAATTAGATAGCCACCACCCTATCACCCTTGGGGGTGGCTATCCGATTCTCAGAATTAGATATCCATTGCCTAGACGCCCGTGGGGGTGGCTATCTGATTGTCAGAATGGGGTAACCACCACCCAGCCACCCGTGGGGGTGGCTATCCGATTGTTGGAATGGGATAGCCACCACCCGGCCGTCCGTGGGGGTGTCGCCCTGGGCGGCTGGGTGGTGGCTATCCCATTCAGAGAATCAAATATCCACCCCCACAAGCGGCCGGGTGGTGGCTATCCGATTCTGAGAATCGAACAACCATGACCCGACTGCCTATGGGGGCGCGGCCTCAGCTCTGCCGCCCAGGGTCGCGCCCCCACGGGCAGCCATGGAGTGGCTATTTGATTCTCGGAATTGGATAACCACTGCCCAACTGCGCGTGGGGGTGGCCATCCAATTCTCGGAATGGGACAGCCACCACCAGGCTGCCCATGGGGGTGACTATTCGATTTTTAGAATCGAATAGCCACTGCCCGGTCGCTCGTGGGGGTGGATATCTGATTCTCGGAATCGGATAGCCACTGCCCAGCCACCCGTGGGGGCACGACCCTGGGCAGCGGAGCTGCGTGCACATATGTTTTTTAAATTTTTAATCGTAAATATTTGCTTTTTAGAATTTTAAGGGTTTTTTATTTTTTAAAATCGAAAATATATGTTTTTAATATATATATATATATAAATAAATATAATATATATATAATATATAATATATAATTGAGTATATTTTTGTTTTTTTTAATGTTTTAATAAATTTTTTTTGTAAACTTGACAAGTCTCTACTTGTATTACTTTTTCAAAAAAATTTATCAACCATTTGCTGCAGGTGGCTTACTTGCACGAAGGAAACCAGATAGCCACCTGTCAGCATTATACCATGTCCAAAACTTAAATAGGTTTATTGCTAGCCATCTAACATCACAAATTCGACTATCTATAGTGTTGTTCTTGGAATGTAATTTAGACTAAAACATATTAATAAACTTCATCAAAAAGAAAAAAGATTTTGCAATCCCACTAGTTCTTTACTTCAATCCTCATCCGAGGATGTTACTGGGCCTGGTGTTTTGGCACTTGATCCTGGCATCTCGCTCCTCTGCTCAATACTCCACTTCAGGTCTTTGAGAGTCTATTCAATTCTACCCAGGGCTAGATTGTTTCGGTAGGTTTGAATTTGGATTGTCGCTATCCCTTTAGTAGTTTCACCCTGACTGGGTCCTTTTCCTTGTTCTTCTCCTATTCCTCTTCTCTTTCCTCTACTATTTGCTCCCGATGATGTGTCATATCTCGTGCCACCACATTTTTCATTACCCAATACTGTTGGATAGTCTACTGGAATAGGGATTGTCTTCCCCGTGTGTTTCCTCGGTCCTACACGATATTTTCCCATTCTTCCATTGGGATATCCCGTTGCTTGATACTGTTGTTTAATTCTCTCTCCCAACTTGTTATCTGGGCTTTGATTTCTGGTGCATTTCCGACCATATAGGCATCGATGATTTTCTTCATTTGTTCTCCACCAGGTTTCCGACCTCTTTTCTTCGACAATCCACTTCTGCCTTCCTCCATTTTTGTAACTCTCTGTCCTTTCCTAGGGTCCATTATGTTCTCTGTCTGAACATAGCTCTCTCCTTCCTGGTATTCTTTATTCTGGTCCTTGTCTTTTTCCAAGACTATTACTATACCTATCACACAATCACAACATTTATCAGATTTATAATACTGAATCCTCGCAATTTCCAAATTGCTCAGGTTTCTATATTTTCCTAGGTTTATAGCTCCCATCAGGATTTTGGTCAGGTGAAGTTTGGAGTCGGTCCTTATTATAGCCCTGGTTGGGAATTTTCTTGGGTTTCTTCCCTTACGGTTCCCCTGACAATCCTGGCTTCTATCAGTACTCTGCCCATCCCAATTTAGCAGCCTCCTGGGGTTCATTCGAGGCTGCAAGACAATTTTGTTTCCCTCTTCCCCTAAGTCTCTCAGACTTATCTATGGATATCCTAAAAGCCGATCTCCTACTCTCCCCCCTAGAGTACCCGATTTCCTGAATCCCACCAACCCTTAAGATTTTCTCACCCAAGTTTCTTCCCATGATTCTTCTAAGTCTCTCCCCATCTTCCTTGCAGTCCTAAGCAAGGTCAAGATTTGCTTAGGAAAGTTACAGGCTTCTACCCTCGAGTGAACCTCTGTCGTCTTGGCATGAAGACCCTTCTTCCCACTCACCCTTCCCATGGAATTTTGGTGATCAACATAGATGGTTTTGCCTCTATCACAGGAATTTCTGAATCTTTTTGAGTCAGACGGATGCATTTCCAGCTCAGACTTCCTAGATTCTGTTAGGCCCCTATACTACTAGTGTAACCCCTTATTGTTATCAGTACAACCCCCTTATTATATTGATGTACCCATGTAGTGCACATATTGTTACTATTGTGTCCCATAGAAGCCAACTATTGTTATTATTGTGCCCTTACATTATTATTGTTATGGTGGCTCTAATTATATTATGACCCCTTAGACTTGTATATATAGAAAGGAGGCCTTTTCATTTGTATCATCAAAGAATTTTTCATTTATGTAATGTAAAGGAGGTTTCCCCCTCGAAGAGACTGAATTCTAAGGCGTTGATATATGTTTTCTATCTTTTTGTGAGCTGGTTTCATAACATTTGGTATTAGAGCTTTGGGTTCTAGGGTTTCACTGCTCCAAATAGGTCATTGTGACATTTTCGCTATAACTTTTTTCTGAGACGTTTCAGAAGCGCAAAAAAAACTCGTTTGATACGAAATCACACTGAACCTTGGGTTTGAATTTTATAGCTTTTCATGCTATATTTGCGGAGATATGATCTGAGGATGTTGGTATTTTTGTAGACTCGTAAATTACATTCCAAATAGGTGACCTGGGGAAAATTATCATAACTTTCTCTTTGAGCATCGGACTGAAATTTCGTAAGAAGGTACTGAAAGAGGACGGACTGTAGTTTTTTGTATATATTATTTAGAGCCAAAGGTCGAAATAATGACATGTGGCACGTCGTACAAGTTCGCTCTATTAAACTAGTATATAATCAGGTCACTGTGGGAGATTTGACATAACTCTTCCTTGGAGAATCCAATTTGGATCAAACTAGTGGCATTGGAAAGAGGAAGTAGAGGGCTACTATAGAAAGAGTTATAGTCGTTTCAAGATCAAGCTCCTAAAATCAAGAAAAAGCAAGATGAGGAAGTTTGATGGCAAGGATCCGATAAATTGGGTACTTCAAATGGAGCAATATTTTGATCTACATGGTGTACAACTATTACAAAAGGTATGTATTGCATCTTCATATTTAGAACCAAATCAATTCTTATGGTATAAAGGTATTTGTTCTCGTAAACAACTTGTTACGTGGTCAATTTTCATGGAGGAAATGATAGCACATTATGAGGATACAAAGAGCAACACCTTCTTTAGAGCAACGCCACAACAATTGGAAAGAGTAAAAGGGATTTGTTACGTAGTGGAAAGTAAAATTATGGCAACAAGGAAGACTACCCCTCACAACTATAAAGTTGGAAGTGTTGTTTCTCCTAGCCTTCCACAACCTACAAGGGTTACACCACAACAATCGGAAGAAAAAAGAGAAAAACGACTTTGTTACAATTGTGATTGCAAATGCACTAAAGGTCATAAGTGTGCTGAGAAGAAATTATTTTACATAGAGTATGAAGAGGAGGAAGAAAAGGATCAAGAAACATCAAAAGAAGAGGATACATGCCAAGACCCAACCCCAGAGAAAAAAGAAATGAATCAGACCATATCTTGTAAAGCATTAGCAAGAATTACCACTCCTCAAACTCTCAAGATAGAAGGACATATCAAGAAGAAAAAGTTGCAAGAAGTGAAAGATTACATTGAGAAAGAAGAAATGAATCCAACCATATCTTGTAATTCATTGGTTAGAATTACCACTCCTCAAACTATCAAGATACAAAGGTATATCAAGAAGAAAAATGTTCAAGAAGTGAAAGATCACATTGAGCATCAAGAAATGAATCCGACCATATCTTGTAAAGTATTGGAATAAATTATCACTCCTAAAACTCTAAAGATAGAAGGACATATCAAGAAGAAAAAGGTTCAAGCAGTGAAAGATCACATCAAGCATTAACAACAAGTTCTCCAACTTTTAAAGGATAACGCCACTTTGGTGCAAAATCGAATGAAAAAACAGGTAGATCAACATCATAGTGAAAAATGTTTTGATATAGGTGATTGGGTATTTTTACTGCTACATCTCAAGCAAGCTATTTATGAGAAGGAAATGTTGGCAATACTATGTGCACTTAAGAAATGGCGACCTTACCGAATGGGAAGACACTTCAAGGTAAAAAAGGATCATGATAGTCTTAAATACTTTTTAGAACAACTATTATCTTTAGAAGAACAAAAAAAATGGGTGAAAAATATGTTGGGTTATGACTTTGACATTATTTATAGAAAAGGGAAGCAATTTTTTTTGCAGATGCACTCTCAAGAAAGGATGAGGATGTGGAAGCATTGTTTTGTGCTATTTCTATTATCCATCCAGATTGGATAAATGAAGAAAGGGATGAATGGAAGAAGGACGAAGAAGTATGGCCACTCATTCAAAAGTTGCAGAAGATCCCTATTCAAAGAATATTGCCAAAACTTGAAGAGGAAGGAAAAATCAAATTGGAACCTGGAGAAGTCACAAAAACAAGAACCCGAGAGCTACGAAATCGATCAATTTCAGAGTATCTCATCAAGTGGAAGAACTTACCCACTGAAGATTCCACATGGGAGGACAAGAATTTTATACAGAAGCATCAAGAACTACTCAAGCGTTAAACACAACACTTTTTGAAGGAGAGGGGCATGTTAGGTCCCTATACTACTAGTGTAACCCCTTATTGTTATTAGTACAATCCCCTTATTATATTGATGTACCCATGTAGTGCACATATTGTTACTATTGTGCCCCATAGAAGCCCACTATTGTTATTATTGTGTCCTTACATTATTATTGTTATGCCGGCTCTGATTATATTATGACCCCTTAGACTCCTATATATAGAAATGAGGTCTTTTCATTTGTATCATCAAAGAATTATTCATTTATGTAATGCAAAGGAGGTTGCCCGCTCAAAGAGGTTGAATTCTAATGCGTTGATCTATCTTTTTTGTCTTTTTGTGAGCTAGTTTTATAGCTCCCATCAGGATTTTGGTCAGGTTAAGTTTGGAGCTGGTCCTTATTATAGCCCTGGTTGGGAATTTTCTTGGGATTCTTCCCTTAGGGCTCCCCTGACAATCCTGGCTTCTATCATTACTCTGCCCATCCCAATTTAGTAGCCTCCTGGGTTCATTCAGGGCTACAAGATGATTTTGTTTCCCTCTTCCCCTAAGTCTCTCAGGCTTATCTATGGATATCCTAAAAGCCGATCTCCTACTCTCCCCCCTAGATTGCCCGATTTCCTGAATCCCACCAACCCTTAAGATTTTTCTCACCCAATTTTCTTCCCATGATTCTTCTGAGTCTCTCCCCATCTTCCCTGCAGTCTTGAGCAGGGTTAAGATTTGCTTAGGAAAGTTATAGGCTTCTACCCCCGAGTGAACCTCTGCCGTCCTGGCATCAGGACCCTTCCTCCTACTCACCCTTCCCATGGAATTCTGGTGATCCATGGAGATGGTTTTGCCTCTATCACAAGAATTTTTGAATCTTTTTAAGTTAGTCAGATGCATTTTCCAGCTCAGACTTCCTAGATTCCTACTGATAATACTATTGAATTTAACAGGGATATGGAACGAGAGTGTAACATACCAACTTGCTGATCAGTTTCTCCTTCTTTCGGTCCCCTGCGTCTTCTCTCTTCTGCCACCTTCCTTCTTGTCAGTTTTCCTCATCTTCATTTGCATGCACTTTGCTATTTTCTTATTGTCATTTATTTTTATCCCTCTCTTCCTCTTGTGCCTTGTCCTAACCACCACATGTCGTCCTTTGTTACTGGCACGGATCCCTTCGCCTTTGTCTCGGGATGCTGCCCTTCTGTCCTTTATACCATTACCTCTCATAAATTCCCACTTTCTCTCAGTTTCTCTTGCCATGTTATGACAGTCCTTGTTCTTCCACTTGGTGTCATGCTTCTGCCCGCCCATCTACTCTCTGCCCTGCCCTCTTCACTGTCATTCTCCATCGTCACCTCCCCCGTACTCTCAGGAGGTGTACCTCCTCTTCACTGTTCAGTCCTCTACCAGATTTCCTATCTACTCACTTCATTCATGCTATTGTCCTTTCCCTCATCTGTCCTCCTCCTTCCCTTTCTTGGCCTCTCCTCCTCGAACTCTCTAGATTTTCTCTGGTGTTTATATCTCTTACTTTATCTTTTTCAAGAAGTTGTTTCAGGTTTGCCATCTCCTCCATATGCATTATCTCTGTCTCATTTGTATCCAACATCCTTCCCCTGTTCCTGAATCCCCAATTCGCCAAACTATTAGCTGGTTCATTTCCTTTTCTTCTCACATGGGTGGGAAGGATGTAGGCTATCTGTTTTAGTAGCTTGCTTATCTCCTTCACCAGCTAGGTAGTTCTCCATCTGCTACTAATTTTTTTCGCTAGTGTTCCCTGCTGCAGCTATTTAATAATGTCCACCACCAATTTTGCGTCCGCTTCTACCCGAAGCTTGTGGTATTCCTCTCGTATGGCAATTTCTAGCCCTCTTTTCAATGCATGGAGCTCTTCTTCATTGTTTGTTTCGTGTCTGCAATCCATCACGTAGATCCTGCACATCCTTCCCCTATCGTCTCTAAAAACTCCACGAATCCCTGCTTCTTTAGGGTTTCCTTTCGCAGCCCCGTCAAAATTTAGCTTAATGAACCCCTGTTGAGGATTTCTATATTACTAAGCCTCTTCCACCTCATTATTGTTGCATGTCCTTACTATCATGTTTGTCATACTAGGCTTTAGTTGCATTCGTGTCATTATTCTTGTCTCTGTTTGATCTGTCTTCCAATCCTCCTTGTACCACCTCCCTATGAGGATGGTCTCTCTTATTTTTTGGGTGATTTGATTCCATATCCCATTATTTTCTCTGCCATCCTCCTTGAAGATTAGGTGGTTCCTCTCTTTCCAAATGTTCCACAGGATGAATCCTAAAGACAGGTTCCATGCTTTGTTCAGGATTGGGTTCTAGTACAGTTTGTTTCTCCACTTTTCAATCATTATTTTCATGTTATTTATATCTCGGTCACTAATCTCAAAGAGCTGCTGATGCTATCTCCACAGGTTACTGCTGACTATGCATTCATTGGTAAGATGTTCCATGGTTTCTTCCTGTTCTCGACAAAGGGCGCATCGCGATGGGCTTTGTGTTCCCTTTTTCCTTAGCTGGTCCCAAGTTAGCGCTCTCCCTTGGCTTAATATCCAGATAAAGAATGTTACCTTCAGCCATGTTTTCATTTTCCATATGTTTTCCCATTTTTTGTTTCTATTTTTTATTGTATCCTACTTTTAAATAGTATCCCTCTGCTATAGTGAACATACCTTTAATTTTGTTTCCCCACCTTAGCGTGTCCATCCCTTCTTTGATTGCTATTTTCATTGATTCCAATTCTTTTTTATATATTTCCCAGCTAGCTTCTCTTGGTTTTTCTTGCCAGTTTTTCTTTTGTTTCCACTTCCTCCAATAGTCGTCTGACTCTATGCTCCAGTAATTACATACTTTGTCACCCTTTGTTTGGATGGTGAACTAATATATCTCTTGGAGTAGGGGTTGTTGGTTTAGTTTTCCTCTCTGTTGCCACACCTCTTCCCAGAATTTCACTTTGTTCCCTTCTCTTACTTCCTAGAAACTGTGCTCTTTGATTATTTCCTTATTGGCACTTGCCAAGTTCCAGATTTCCTAACCTTTCCTCTCATTTTGGCTTCTCAATTTACCTTCTGGAGACCTGGCCATCTCGTATTTTTTCTCCCACAGGTTTTTCCATAGGTCGTCACCTCCTTGTATCCAGCACCACCACAAGTTGGCCCCCATTACCTGATTTAGGATATATGGGTCTCTCACGCCTAATCCTCCTTCTTTTATTGATTTACTTAACCAATTCCAGGATAGCAACACCCATTTTTTTATCTTTCTCGACCCTTACCAAAGGAAATTTTTGAACATATCGACCATTTTCTGGCAGATTGTTTTAGGCGGAGCTTGGTTGGTCAGTTGATAAATTGGTATGGCTTGTAGCACCGACTTAAGCAGGATTATGCGGCTCAGGATGTTCAATGCCCTGAACGTCCAGTTTTTCATTCTCTTTTGCATCTTGCCTATCAATGTTCCCCAGTTAGCCACTCTGTCCTGTTGGTCACTTAACAGAATACCTAGGTATTTTGAAGGAAATTTCCCGACTCTAAAACCCATTGTTCTTGCTAGGAAATCTTGGGAGGAAGCTTGTGTATTGAAGAAGTAGATTTCTGATTTCTCTTTACTTATTTCTGTCCCGGATGCCTTAGTAAATTCCGTGAGAATTCCCATTAATTGTTTTGCTTCTTTAAGTGTTTCCTAGCCATATAACATAATATCATCAACAAATTGTTGATGGGTGAGAGGTAGGTCATTACCCCATAGTCGTAATCCCTGCAGCTGTCCGCTTTGCACTTTGTCTCTTATTATTCTTCCTAGATTGTCCGCTGCAATTATGAACAGGAACGGGGATAGTGGGTCACCATGCCTGAGTCCTCTGGATGGATTGAAGGCTTCTAATGGTGATCCATTTACTAGGATTGACATAAATGGCGTGTTGATCCTTGACATTACCCAGTTTACCCACCTATCCTCAAAGTCGTATGCATTTAGGATTTGTTGTAGGTATCCCCAACTAAGTTTGTCATATGCTTTTGCTAGATCAAGTTTTATCAACATCCCTTTAGTTTTTGTATTCCTCAAAGAATGGATTGCTTCTTGTAATACTACTATTCCATCAGTTATTTATCTACCTTTAACAAACCCCGTCTATTCATGGGATATCAATTCTCGAATTATTGGTTTTAATATATTCACCATTATAGTGTCTAGGATCTTATATATGATGTTGCAAAGTGCTATCGACCTAAACCCTTGTGGTTCTTCTAAATTCTCTATCTTTGGTATCAGAGCTAGGAAGGTCGCATTTAATGTCGGGTGCATCGGGATTATTCTATTGCATTCACTATATCCTGACTCATGAATTCCCACGTGGCTGGATAGAATTCTACTATGAAGCCATCTAGCCCCGGGGCTTTATTCTTTGCCATCTTCTTTATTACCTCTTCCGCTTCTTCCTTCGTTATTACCCTTATGAGTGCCAAATTATAGTCTCTGTTCACTAATTTAGGGAAATGTTGACTGATTCTTTCAATAGCTACCTCCCTTCTGATATTGGGTTCTATCTGGAACTCTTTGAAATGTTGTACCAACAAGTTTTCAATTTCTTATTTTTGTATTATCTTGTTCCCCTATTTGTCTTTTAGGGAGAATATTCTATTTTGCTATCTGTGTTGCAGCATTGCCTTATGGAAGAATTTTGTATTTCTCTCCCCTTCTTTTAGCCATTGAATTCTCGATTTCTATTTCCATAAGATCTCCTCTTGTTTTCTTCTTTCCTCTAGTTTATTTAGCACCAACCCTTCTTCTTCTAATTCGTCACTTCTCCCTTCATCTATGATTTTCTGTTGGATTCTTGTCATCGTTATTTGGAGCGATTCTTGTTCCTTGTGGATATTTCCAAATTCTTCTATGTTCCATTTCTTAATCTTTCCTTTTAGATCTTTTAATATTAGTTGGAGAGTATGCATTTTATTTCTTACTTCCCTCCCAGTCTTCGTCTCTTTCCACCAGTTCTTCATTTTTTCTATGAAGTTGGGATCTCTTAGCCAGAAAGCCTTGAACTTGAAATGTCTATTCTGGTTCTACGGTTCATGGCAATTTCTAGTTTGATGGGCCAATGATCCAACCCTAGACATGGAAGAATAAATTATTCATAGAAGATACCTTTTCCTATTAAATGTTCTGATGCTAGGAATCTGTATAGCCTTGATGCAATTTGTCTGGTCCCTCCTCTTCGATTGTTCCATGTATATTTTCCATTTATAGTTATTATGTCAACCATCTTCAGTTCTACCTGTAGGTCTCTGAATTTCTCCATATCTGGCTCTTCTCTTTGTAGTCCTCCTTCCTTCTCATCTTTTGATGTTGTCATATTGAAGTCGCCTGCTATCAACCACAACTTTTCTTTATGCAAGTTTCCTAGCTGTTGTAGTTGGTTGAGGAAGCTTCCTCTTTTGTTGCTGTATGCGGTCCATAAACTGCTGATACTAGGAACCACTCTCGATTTCCTATTAACCTGAACTTCTGTATGAGTATTATTTTCGTTCCTATCCAATAGTCTGTTAGGATTTCTGTAGGGTTCCATAGTATTGTGATGCCTCCCACGCTACCTTTCGCATTTATGGTCATACTTCCATATTTCGGTTTGATTTTGTTCATGATCTCCTCCATTTTCCTTCCTGAGATTTTTGTTTCTTGTACCAACATTATTTGGGGTTTTTCTTTTCTTAGCCTATCCGCTAAGAGTATCTAATTGCCTTTACTATTTATGCCTCTTATATTCCAGGATGTTATTATCATTGGGTTACTTGATTTAATTGGTGGAATACCACCGATAGCGGCACTACTTTTCCCGTGTTCACTAGCATTTCTCCCATGATCTAAATTGATTCCTGTATCTTCCTCCTACCTCTTTTTTCCCCCCTTTTGTTTTACTTTGTTGGTCTTGAGTATTATCATGATGGAGGCCTAGTTGTTATACCATTTCTAGCTTTCCTTGTCCCTTTTCACTTTGTATTGTTGGAATGTTTCTCTATAGATTCTTTTTGTTCTTGTGGAATAAATCTTTCATCCAAGTGTCACCATTTATCTAGAAGTTTTTGCAGTACTTGTTCCGTCGTGCTTAGTTCTTCTCCTCTGCTTGTATCAATTTCCATCCTTGTGTTTTCCATTTTCTCTCCCACTTCCTTTTCCTCCTTTTTGATTGGGTCACTTTGTGCCTTTCTCTTTGTCTGTGATTTTCCTTGACTTGTATTGCTTTCCTTTACCTTTTCTCCTTGATAATCCATTGTTTGGATCTCATTGTCTTCTTCTTCCTCTTGTAGGATTTGAAAGCTATTTGTGTTGCTTGGCTTGGTTTGGTTTGGTTTCCTTCCTTCACTGGGATTCTCTCTTGTATATCTTCTTTTGCTTTTTACTTCCTCGAATCCTTCCTGATCTTCTTGATTTTTCCTCTGTTTTTTGTTTCTTTGCTCCTCCTTTTCTATTGTGAGTGGGCATTCCTTGAACAGGTGTCCATACTCATGACATCTTCTGCATTGGAAGGGTATGTGCTCATAGTCTAGGGTTTTTTTCCATACTTCCTCATGATACTCTAGTTCTATTGTATCTGGAATAGGGTCAACTATATTATTATAAATGAAAATTCTAGCATATGAGGTGTATCTTCCCTTTTTTGTTGTTTCAGCTATTTTAACAAAGATGCCTATTGTATTTCTTATTCCCTCTAAGATTTCAGGATCCCAGAAGTCTATTGGTAGTCCGAACAGTCTTACCCACACTAGAGCTGCTAGGAATTTTTCTTTATCTAGGTTATAAAATTCCTCCCAGTATCTCATAAATAGTCTTGCATTATAATGGAAATATGGACCATTTTCAAACACATTTTATTTATCTTGCTGGTTCGAAAAAATTATCGTGAGGAAGCCTTTTGCTCCCTACTTCAGCTTGATGTGCCCTCGGGGTTGCCATTTTTGCTGGATCCATCTCGTGAGGTCCTTTTCTGTCGGCCAAACTTCGATGAATTTGCAAATTAGTGCATGATCTTTCATGTAGCTTCTATATCTCTCCAACTTGTTCATTGGGATTATGAATCTTGGTTTCTCCACCGCACATGGTAGACACTTGCCTTTGCTTCCCGCCTGCCATCTAACTCCAAGGATGGGTCCCTGATTTTTTGTTTCTTCCACCTAGTTGCTATTGTTCTGACCTTCCCCTGCTGCTGCGTCTTGATAGGAGGGGTTTTGTCCCCTCCTTTCTTCCTCTGTCATTACTACTGTTTCTTATTTTCTGTGTCTGTTGCTTGCTATATTTTTTGGTTTCCCACTTCACCTACCTCATGGCCGCCTAACCATTAGAATTTTTCCACTTTTATGTTTTTAATATTGATTTTAATAGTTTTTAGATTTTCATTTGTTTTTTTTTAATTTTCTATTTTTTTAATCTAGTTTTTTTTTGCTAGTTTTTTGTAAATGTTTTTTAAAAATTTCTATTTTAATTACTCAATTTTATAGTTTTTTTCAAAAAAAATTTGACATAAAAATTTTTAAAGTGTAAAAAAATGTAACATTTAAAAAAAATATCCACACTTAATACATTAAAAATTAGAAGTATAAAAAATTGTTAAATTTAGATAATTTAAAGCAAAAAATAGGTCTTTTAAAAAAGGGCCTGATGCCAAATCACCACTTTTAAATCAACATGAAAATCAATAACATTCTAAAACGTAATGTATATAAAAAAAATTAAAGTGCCAAAAACAATGCTCTAAAAAAATATGTGTGTTCTGCATCACCCCTTTTCAAAATCGGGTCACTTTTTTGCTATCTCTATGAAACGGGTAACAATATCAGTTCTCGTTTGAAAGTTTACACTGTTCCAATAAGAATAAGAACATTATGATGTTATATATGCAATGAGTCTATAGTGATCATTTTATTTGACTGGTGGCCATTGTGCAAGATGTTGATGAAGCTACTATATAAAAAAGTCAACTTTGTAAAAAAAGGACAAGGACAAGAAAATGATGATGAAGGGATTGATAAGAGGACCATCTAAGCTTCTGTAAGACACCTCCTAATCAAGTAATGTTAGAGATGTTAATAATAGATATATAAGTATGGATTTAGTCATGCTTATATATATTTTTTCTTTTTATAGATATGTTAACAGTGCTGGACCCACCAACATTTAGGGGATCTCCCTGATATCAAGTCCCCACTAGACATCAAACCATTTGGATTAGGAGCTCCAATAGTGGGTGGTAGTGTAATGCCTTGACCGTGGTAGCATACAAAGGAAATTATGATAACCTTGGGTGAGAGAAAGTGTGTGACCCTGGGAAAGAGTCAAGTGTGATGCTTGAAGGTTCTAACACACAGAGGAGAAAAGGAAGTGTGCCCATTAAAAGCATGTAATAGTACACAGCTTGAAAAGAATGCATGAGTGGAATGAAATCACAATTTAAAATGTAGAATAGTCCACAAATTAAAGTGACGAGTTAACCAAATAACACACATTCAACAAGATTCATACAGATGCATACAAAGTAGTTCATAAGAAAATGTGTAAGTTAAACAACATACATTGCCCACACAACCAAAATAGTCCAACTACATTAACAACTTATGCATGAAAGTGTGTTGGCTATGATATTATTATTATTATAAGTGAAATTTCCATCCATACATACACCATTGATGACCATTAGCCCCAATAGTGGAACATTACAGTCAAGAACACTTGCTCCTCCAAAGAAGTATACTAGCTCTATGCTACGGAGAAGCCAAGGCTCTTCACAATATTCCCAAGCTTTTCTAAGCCTAATCCTAGCCAAAGGCTTGGATTCCAAAAGCCTCTTATATGAGTTATGAGGTTCTATTTATAATAAAGGGTTGGGTGACCCTTGACATTCCCCTTTGTGACTCTTTGACTCCCCTCATGACTCTTCAACTTCTTTACAACTCATTACGCAACATGATGATTTTCATATTCCACTAATGACACTTTCAATTTCACTTACAACATATTTATAAATAATATTACATTTTCCACATGTACCGATGTAAGACAAAATAGGTTAGAGACAACCTAACAAGGCAAAACAATATGATTCTGAAGTTTGGGGAAAGACCAACTCGGCAACATCCACTTGGTGCCTCTCGGTCACATATTGATGCCAAGCTTGGCATTGTGTGATGGTGTATTTATGAATGAGGACTCTTTCCTCCATGGCATCTAGGTATATGGTGTTGGAACATGTGCCCAACTCATTCTGAAGCATGTGCAGCATGGTCTTGACGATGACAGGACCACCGATGTACTTCTACATGTTGTGTGCACTCAACTCCAAGTCATCTCTAGTGGCCTCTCATCTTAGTTTCTCTAAGTACTTATTGATCTCTAGCCGGACTTGGTTCTTAGGTTTAGCATTGGTGAGGGAACCGATTGATGGGATCCTATGCATTCTCACCATGACATCTAAACTATTGTACAGTCGTGCATATGAGGCATGTATGTTTCTTATGAATGGGGTGAGCTTCTCTTAGTTTTGGATCAACATTTGAACCTTCGATTTCTCCAGCTCGGCCTATGGCTCCATCTTATTTACTAAGTCAAGCAGGGCCCCTTTGTACCACATTGTCCACTCGTGTACATGGGTAATGACAACATGTATGTTCTTGAGAGTTTGAACAAACTCTTTGCTCCACTGTTGCAAACCACGTACACAGATAACTGCTTTACGTAGGGTGAGAAATACATCATAGAGTTACCGTGTGGTATCACCAACTATTGATACTTCAGCAAGTATCACTGTCTTCATCTCCCCTAATGGAAAAACTACATTCTGCATTGATGCTCAAAGTTGTTCTACCTCTTGCCTAGAAGCCTGCAAGTTCTTTGCCAATTATTCATTCTTAGTTGTTAGGTACTTAACATTTGAGCTTATTGCTCCTGCATAGGCCAAGATGACTTCGGAAAGGGCAGTTAGATGCTTCCTAATATATGACACTATCACCCTTTCCTTGATGGATGCAGGTGATGTGTGATCATCCAGAAAGTGCTTCCTTCATTCCTACACAATCTTCTTCTGCAACTTTTCAAATGATAGTTTATACACATCCATGACTGGATCATCATCAAGGAGAAAAAATTCTCCTTACTCGCTCAGGGCTGGTTCTGACACTAGAGGTGGCAGTGACAGAGAGATGACCCGTGGTGCTCTCGGCATCTACTGAGCAAGCTCCCAATCCTGCATCTGTTCACCCTCTTCCTCAACTCTTGGTTGTTCCGACTCATCAACTTGTATTGACGCTATTTTCTCTACAATCACACCTTGCATTTTTTCTTCTTCTTGCTTCTTCTTCTCTTCTCCTTCTCTGCTCCTCAACTCTTGTTCTTACTTCAACTTCTTCTCTATCTTCTAGAGGTTCAGTCATTCTTCTTGCATTCTCTACTTTTCTCTCTTCCTTGACTCTGCTCCCTCTTTACTTCCATTGCCAAAGTTTCCTTCTCCAAGATAGGATATTTCCTCATCTTGTATATTTTCTCTTCTCAACAATCTTCCTCTTTCCCATGTCCTACACTAGATTTCTACCTATTGTTGTTATTTTTTCTTCCATAGTTGTTGTTGTTTGTAGAGAAGCCTTCCAAGTTCCTACTAAGATGACCTGCTCATTGAGTCTCGAGGAATTATAACAGTACCTCCAAGGGTCCTCCTTTGGCCAGTGAAATGTCCCATGGATCCATGGAAAATACACTCTCGCACAATGGTCCTTGCAAATACTATGAGGATCATACGGATTAAATTCCTTGGTGCTGAACTCAAATTCCACTATGTATTTAGCCTCAACATCAACATATTTCAAGTTCTTAATCTCATATAACCCAATCCGCAAAGGCAGAGTGGGACATGGTGTTTTCTTCTTCCTATGTAGTCTTGTTGATAACCCTATAGTGAGGTGATATGAAACCTCTTTCATGGTCATCTTGTAGTGGCATAGCTTGGTAGAACATGCAGAGGCTTCTCTCCATTAAACACTCTGATGAAGGTGCCCCCTAGTGAGGCATACCAATCCATAATTTTTACTATCACCTCAATTGCTTCTCGGGACATGCAAGGTGGATCATGCTCAAAGATAAGCTTGTACAATGAGATGATAAAATGATCATCTAGCCTTGCCATCACTCCTTGATAGTTGCAATTGAAAATCAACTTGCAATAGATGTTGACTGAATTCTCTTTTGGTGTTCATGTCCAAATCATGTCAGGGAACTGCTGCTGGGAACAGACTACATCCAGTAAGTATGCAGATGTAAAATATTGCTTGCTCATTCATTGGTGGATTCTAAGCCTTAGCCACATGGATCTTCAACTAATGATTCAACAAATCCAACCAGTTAAATGGCCTCTCATCGCTCACCAACTAGTCCAGTAAGACTACCCACCCTTGAGGAAAGGTTTCTATGTTCTCTTGACCATAAATTTTGCAAGAAAACATGATCAAGAACTGATAAGCCTTCCTGAGGGATCTTGTAAACATGAGTGGGTGTTTGTCTAAACTTTGACGACTCTTTCACCCAACACTTGAGAATTTCTTTAGTGTTCACATAGCTATGGGTGGCATAGAAGAGTGAGTCCATGCGCTTCACTCGCTCGGGTAAGTGATACATCTGCTGAAAGTTCTCTACCCTGAAGGTGGAAATATCTATCTTGCTGGCATTGCTCAATGTTATAGTCTATTCATCTATGTGTGAGACAATCCAGCTAATGATGTATGCACATGGGAAGGAGGGGTACCTGCATGCAACCTTGTATCAACTTGATTGCTAGATCTAAGATAAACCTGTCAATCCTCTAAGTATGCCTTGAATTCCTCTACAAAAGTACAATGGTAACCCTTCGAAATGAACAATTGAGTATCTGCATAAACTGGTAGAACAATTGATATCTACTCAACTGCATGGGGGTGTCATTGTCAAACCAATATTATATCATGTGCATTTATATTGGGGCATTAAAAGTGGAAAAATAAAAAAGTAATATATTGGGGTTATAATAAGGGCCTAAAGGGTTTTAATATTCCATATAATAATATATATAACATAAGTTATTGCTTATACGATTTTTTGGCCAAGTGGGAGGAAAATACACCATAGTTTTGGAGAATGTCGAGAACAATAGTTGCACGTCACCCACAGTGGAAAAATTTGGGAAAGGTCTACAGTTTGCAGTCGCAACATCATCAGGTCTGTTCTTAAATCCCATGAACCCTTGTCTGTAGCACTGTCGAGTTTGTCTGTAAACCATTTTCCCCTTATAACTCATCTAAAACATATTATCAAGTACGTACATGAACCCTTGTCCCATGCTCTCTCTTCCGAGAATTTGAAGCACAAGACTCTTTTTCTCAGAGCCATTTCTTAGATCTTGACAAGCCTTTATCTTCTTACCTCTTGAGCCTCTCTTCAACCCCAAGAATTTCTTTGTTTCTTAGTTTGAACCCTAATGCTTTCTTCCTTTCTATCTTGAGAAAGGCACATCAAGGTCACCTTTCTGCCTTCCCCGCTTGAGCCATTAAGTAGACATCTAAATTTTTTTACCACAACGCATCCATAAAGAGATGATAGGTCGGTAGACTACAAGGAATTTCCAGGTAACAATTTTAATTAGGGTTTTACATTTATATTGTGATTCCATTGCTCATATAGCGAAGTAACCCTGACACTTCTTTCGTTCTTGTAGGTGGACGAGAATCTTCTCATGTCTTCTCAACTTCAAGTTGCCCATGTAGAAATTCCCACTATAGATCACCTCGTAATGCAATGTGCTAAAGAAAAACACTTGATCTACTTCTACAAACAATTTAGTGGAAGCTTAATCGAACATGAACAACATCAATCATGAATAGATATAACTGAGAATGAGAATCAATCAACCATAACACAAAAGATATATCACTGGGGAAAGCACTAGCCTAAAACCCCAACTTTGTATTATCATAGAAGTGGAAATCTTGTTCAAGTTACAAAAAGAATTAGATCTCAAGATATCCTGATCTCTCTGCACTCAAACAATATTACTCAAAGACTCAATAGGCATAGAATATATCTTCCTCAAGCCCTCCAAGCCTCCTATTTCCTTGCGCAATTTTGATTGGGGTCCAATGATATCACATGTGTGAATTGGCCTCATCACACTCACTGTAACCTCAAGTCCAACTGCGTAATCCATAAGGAATAATATTCCTTATGCATGCAAGGAATATTCACCAAGGAATATCCTAGCAACTAATAGTACATTGTCCCTCCATCTAATCTCAACTGGGTCTCTGACTAAACTGACATGCATGAGTTATCCATGAGTGAATACTCATTTATCTGAATTACAGTAGTCACATGCATGCAAGCATTAACTAACTGAACTCTTATTAATTTAACAAACTGTTAAATTAATCTAACTGGACTTGACTAAGTTAAACTAAGTCAACTTATTACAAGTCATCCTTATCTCTTTAACTAAAGGTTAAATTCCTCAATTAATCAAGAAACTCTTGCATGTCCTCACATAAACTTCAAGTTTGATTTTCCTTAACTAATTAACTCAAGATGAATTAATTAATTAATTTCCAAACTCTTGTTGATATCAAATTCGAATTTTACTTCCTATTTTTAGTCCAGGGACTGACTAAAAAAAGAATCCATCCCTGTTGCCCAATCCAGCACTGGTACCCAAACTACTATTTTTAGCACTTCTATTTTTAGCATTTCTTGTTGCACACTTTTCAACAGTTTCCTTGGTCCTGGGTGGAACTGGTCAAAGCAATTGCACATGCAAGAGCCTACTCAACTGCTAGGACAAAATGTGCATTTCTGGGAGGGAGCTAGGCTGGTTGCCCAAGAGATTTACGCAATTTCTGGCAGAGCAGCTGACTATTGCCCAGGATTGTGCAATTACTAGGCTAAGAAACCTTGCTGGGAGGAATTGTGCAATTTTTTGGATGAAGCTTGACTGCCATATTTGCGTAATTCCGAAGCCCAACACGCTCCTTGATAGAATTGCGCAATTTTTGGAGGGAAGGATGGTTTTCCTCCAGAATTGTGCAATTTCTTGAGGGAGATGTTCAGCCTACAGCTGGACAAAGTCTCGGGAAACAACCTATGAGGGGAATGCAACAAGATTTGATGAACAGATTATCTTTCTACAAGAAAATCACTGAAACTTGTGTAATTGATGAAGCAAGACATGTTGTTGTGAAAGGTTGTTAATGAGGCTCCAAAACAAAGCTAAGGAAAAAATTTGGAGGGTGTTTGTAGCTGCTACAACATCAACCTCAGATCAGATGCTTGATTCATCATTGAATCACTTGTAATACACATTGGATTGATGATAGACAACTTTTGACAAAATGTTGCATGTTTCTTAGATAACAAAGATTTCATCTCTAATTATTCTTTTATAAAATCCTCAACCTTAGGATTATCCTTCAATTGATCGAGTGAAAACTATAGCTATTTTATATGGATATCCTTAGCACTTGTTTTTTCCTGATACTGGAGCTTCAATTGGTCAAATCTCTACTGTAATTGGGACATTTGACTTTTCATTTGATGATCAACATTATGTATCTCTTCTGCTAATTGATGCTCTAGCTATGGGATTCTCTCTTCTTTCTCTCTTACTAGTTGTATGATTTCAACTGGCTTGTCAATAGTAGCAGATGCATAAGCACCTTCAAAATGTGACAATTTTGTCAAATTTTTTTGAAGGATCTATGGGGGTATCCTTCCATACTACATCCATAGGTTCATTGCCAACAATTGCTACTGATGACAGTTTTTTATCCTCCTTTTCCTTTGGCTCTTAACCACAACCCGATCTTTGGGACTATAAAAGAAATCAAGAGGAGGGATTTATTCCACCCTGAGGATGATTTCAAATGAAGGAAAGGTCGAGATGATCCCAACTTCCTCTGTAGTGACAACTTTGTTAGTAGCCCTTTCAGTAAGCAAGCTTTCTCCAGTGTTTTGGGGTGTGTTGAGTGTTTTCTCCATCTCAACATATTTTTCCCCTTGTTTTCCTCTAAGTCATTGGTTGAACTGTTTCCATGCTTCATCCAATTAATTTTGAAAGGAGATTCATCTGTATGTAATTTTATCGATACATCTTCGACATCAATCTACTTGGAGACTTTTTCAGATTTATTTTTAGTATCATTTTCTAAATTCTTCTCTCAGTTGTACTCTGAGTTTTCCTCTAAGCCCTATTCTGAATTATGCTCTAAACTATGTTTCGATCCTTGTGCCCACTTCTACTCTAAATTATGTTCTGAGCCTTTTTTTGAATCTTGGTTTGAGCTCTTCTCCTCTTGAACAATTGACTGAGTGGTCTTTAACAAATCCAAAGGGACATTTTGTAGTATTTTCTTCCTGTACTATTGGAATTGATCTTTCCTTTGTGGATCTAGTTCCAAAGCATCCAAATGTTGTACTTATGAAAATAGTTCAGCAAACTCAAACAGGTCATCATAGTCATCATGTTCATGACTCAACTGTCTGATTTTCACTTGGGCAGTGACATTATGTGCAACTTTATTAGGGTCAAACTATCTGCCAGGAATGGTGTCAAGCTTCAAACATGTAATATGATCAATTTTAATCTCATCATGCTAGAAATTGTTTAATGCATAAACACTACATTGGAGGGGAAAGGAAGGCCAAAGAGACTTCTTAGATTCCTTTAGGGTCCTGGTAAGCCCATCCCCTATAGTTTGGTAGGAAATCTCCCTATAAAGAATTTTATCTAGGACATACAATAGGAGAACATGGGGAGGTTCTAGGCTTCCATACACTCGGACATAAGTAAAAATTTCTTCTCCAAACCACCTATCTATTGGTATGAAATCAATTTTGGCCTCATTAGAAAATCTTGGGGCCCTTTTGTCAAAATCAGCTCGGTGGATGGGTAGTATAAATCCTTGAAAAATCTTATAGAAATAAGTGTGGAAATTGGATTCCCATAGGATTTTATGGTATATAAGAATGGGAGTGGGATCTTGAAGGGCCCATTTTGACCCCATGGTTGGTAAACTAGTAGTGAAACATACTACATCCATAATGTATGCACTCATGAAAAATGGGGGAACTACTCTGGTAGAGACATATCAATGTTGTCTAAATTCTCAGATTTGGAAGGAAATATTATTAGACAAGATAGTGCCCCAATCCATTATAAAATAATTAGCTATTGCATCAATTAGGGGAACCCATTCAACTGAGAACTTGGTTGTATTGGCATGCCCAAATAGTCTACACATTTTTCTTTGAGACTTTGCGATATGTGATATTGTCAAGATTTTCTTTAAGGTGGGCTTATTCAATTCATTTAGGCCTGACTGGATTTATTTATTCAAAAATCAAATTTGTTCTTTTAAAAAAAACCCTAAACTATGTTATTTTCCTATGTTTTTTAAAAATTTAAGGGTCCCCATTTATTTATACAATAATTTCCTAAGACATTTATATATAATTAAATGGGGGGTTTTTGCATAGAACAACACCCCCTAAAGTGGTTTCGTAAAGTGACCAAACAACATGGTAATAGTTTGCACACTTTAGTTTTGCAAACTTGTCCTTTCTTTGTTGAACTGTAGGTGTGACAACTTAATGAAATTGAATTTTTTAGAGGGGTTTTCTCCAAGATATATTTCTTGTCTTCTATATTTATTCTTTGTTGAATGTATTGGTTTATATCTTCTTTAGATCTAATTCAAAAAGGTTGTGATTGAGTTGGATATTTCCTTTTTTTCAATTTTGGTATATTTTTCAAGGTTATTTCTTCCCATTCCAATTGCTTTCATTGGCACTTTTTTCTACTATCTCTTGTGATAGAAAAACTTAATTTGAGGGTTCTAATAGAGTATTTGTGATATATTGACTTGTGTGGGTCATAAGGATGTTTATTTTGCTCTAAAACCTCTCAATTCTTGTTCTTCATTTAGGGTTTGCCTATTTTATTTGTAGATCATAGTAGTTGTGTGTTTTTAACTATTCGCATTGGACTACAAATCTGAAACTTACTTTAAAATTATATTTTGTCTTTCTATCTTAGATAAACTCTTTCTTTTATGATTCTCTTTTGCAAAGCCAAGTGTTGACCATTTAACTGCTTGGTGATTTTACTTTGATTGTTGTTTGGGATCCTCTCATTTTGTGTTTGTTTTTGGGTTGTTTTTTGGATCATATTTCTTTCATGAATTTAGTGAATTTTAGAAAAGAATATTGAGAGTGTGCGAGGTTGTTTGCCATTTTGAAAAGCAAAAAGTCTCCCTTCTCTTCTTTAGTTATCTTTCATGAAAAGATAAAGTGAAAAGTTTCATTTAATTTAGCTTGCAATGTGATTGGGTCTTAAGTCATTACACATCATCTCAATTGCACACCATTGCCCTTAAGTAAATAACAACCACTAACATCATAAAATTTATTTGACATTTTTCTTTACTCTGGTAGCACACCAACAATAGCTTAGGATCTAGGACCTTCAAATAGATGGTGATATTAAGTTTCTGTTGGTGCATATAAGATTTCCTTTTAGAACTCCTAAATGCCTCACATTAATTATCGACTTCGGTATGTCTTTTGTTTCAAGAGTGTACACAGTATGTGCAGGTGGTGGGAATCGTTGTATCTATAGAAATTAATGCTTTAAGATAACTTATTGATTTCAATACAAGAGTAAATGCATCAAACCATAAACTACCAAACTTGTAACTTCAAAGAAATTAAACTATTCAAGCATCAAAACTCAATCTTAATCAAAAAGCTCTAATTGCAATTACAATCCATAAGCAAATCAGCCGAGTGCATTGTAGTAGTAATAGAGCTCTTTTAGCTAAATAGAAACTTCTGCATAACAGTAACACACCTGATCTAACCAATAATACTCTGGCTTTCATTTAATAGAAAATAACTCTTATCCAATAATTGAATCAATCTACAACATAAAAAAATGAAACCAATCAACAGTAATAAGAAATAATGCACAGAAAGCACAAAATCAACATCGGTGATTTATATATCAAGTAGATAAATTGTAAAACTATAAAACAAAGTAATTAGACTTGCATTAAAAAGGTAAAAGTATAACATAGGGAGAAGCAGTGAAATCCACTAGTGACCGGGCCCAAGCCGTCAGTGATTACTGCCTAGTTCCTTAGAATATCGCGAGCAAACATAAACACAAATTATATATTACTCATTAACTCCAAATGTCATTATAGTAACAATGTGTTCTTCATAATAACACTTTATCTGTTAAAATTACAACTGAAGTAAAAAAGGCAATAGTGATCTATTCTATTCATTTCCATCTCTTATAGTCCAAGAGGAAAAGAGATAACTATGATTCCTCAGGATCAGGAGATCCTAAGGAATTCGCAACCAAATGCTATTATCAAAACAATCTTTCATCCTACACTAATCCTTCTGATTCACTTCTCAACTGACTGCACATGATGCACTCTTATCTCCTTTTTTAGCCTTTGTTGTTCAATAGATTGAACAACAATTGTCCCATTCACAAATCTTTGCATAAAAAGCAACGAAAGTTAGTTTTCACAGCCAAATCATATCAAAAGTGGTTTTGTTCACTTTCTATCGAAATTATATAAAACCTTATTACATCATGGAACAAATGCATAAAAAGGGGGAAAAAGATAATGTAATCAAGGTAAATTTATACCTATTGCACGGCCCAACATACTCCCCTGCTTGCCTTGTTTCATGTCCTCATGAAAATAAGCAGTTATTATGTAATGCAGTTAAAGAGTAAGCAGGAAATACTTCTTCCTTATGCAACCTAAAACCGTGCTTTTGTATTAAATTTGAAAAGGCTATCCCTTCATGATCATCAAGCAGCTCATAATTAGAACAGTGTCCCTCAAGAGGGTACCAAATGATAGGGCTCCTAAATCAACATCCTAGCCAATGTGGTCCTTCCCTCAAGATAATATTACTGTATGTGACAAAACGGATTGCGGTAGATTTAAAATTCATGTAGCCAAACGGTTCTCTGTTCTTGACACTATTCGTGGAGACTATCCATCTTTGTTTGGATGCAAGTAAGGACCTTTCTTGTATGGATAAGAAATACGCCCTCCATTCTTGCACAATTTATTTATGTATAGGCCCCAGACTCTTAATTACTCCCTCCTGTTTCATGAACCTCTTGTGTCTAAAAAAAGATGCAAGGGTTGAGTAGGCTCACCCCTTACCCAAAAATCCAGTCCATCTTCTCTCCTTTGAAAGGTGTTATAAGCCTTGCACCACTTAAGTTGGTTCACAGTGAAGGAAATGAAGGCATGGAACTGAATGTCCCCAATAAAAGGGCTAGGATTGTTATCCACCTCCCCGTCTAATAAAAAATTATGCAAATAAAGTTCACAGAGAAGACATTGGACTTTTATCCCATGATCCTTATAGCACTTTATGGATTCTTCAGTTTTCTTCAATTCAACTGACTTGCTGGCCTTAACAGCTTTAATTTTCAATAGTAAATATCTTTCCAACAAAAACAGAGCATAGTTTATAGCAAGAGATATGCAAGATAAGACATCATAATATAAAGAGAAAATAGCATCAATCTGACCCACAACCTTATCTAGATTGGCTTTTACTTTCTTTAGCTTTTCTTCCTCCTGTCTTAACTTAGCAAAAGTTTCATCCTCAGTTATGGTCAGATCATCGAATTTATTTTCTAGCTCCTAGTACTGTTGCAGAGGAACTGTCTTCTTCTTACATTGTGCTAAAGCAAGATGGGCCTATACCAACTCCTCCTGTAACTCTAGAAGAATAGGATCACTGCTTGATGGAGCATCATTGAATATTTCTTCTGTATGGGTGCTTTTGTTGTGAGAGGACAAACCTTCAGTCTAAATATCCATATCTATCAAATCTATATGGAAGCTTGTTTGTGTGGCTACCGTATGAGTAGAAATAGATTCATTCTAAGTTCCTATTGCCTTACCTTCACATACTCCTGTCTGTGTGGCCAGAGTGACTAACTTAGGAATAGTGCTCGAAGCTTCCCCATTTGCAGCTTCTTTTATTTTCCAATGGAGCCACTTAATCATCCTCTAAAGCTTCTGGTATTTCTTCTTCCACTTTCTTAACTTTATTTCATCCACTTTCTTCTTCTGAGAAGAATCCTCTATAGGAATAAGTTTATCAATACCCTTTGTGTTTGAGGGATCATCGTGCTCATCTTGGCTATGTTCCACTATAACCATGTCACTTGACTGGTTATCAGATTCATGAATTATTTATGTGTCCACTTCCTTGGCCTGGTCTGCAGCTTCTGGGGAAGGAAAAATTTCCATGTGACCAGAATCCTCTTTGGATTGAGACTTGTTCAGGCTCTGGTTGAGTAATCCTCCCCCTCCATAAAAAGAGAGGTTTCCCATGACCGATTAGATAGGGAAAGGGCTGTTCTAACAAGAAGGCAAGGGGAAGAACAGTAAAACATTAAATGAAACAGAGTACACATATAAATTATAGGATGGCAAGAGGTATGGTTATAATGAGAGTGGAGTGTGTAAAGACAATTCTGAATAAAATATAAGATGCTTGGATTGATGATAAGTTATGCGAGAAAGAAAAGGACAACAATGTGCCAAAAAGATGCTTTGGTGATGGTATTCTAGCCAAGACTGATGCAATTGATCAGGAAATAATATCTCATGCATAAAGATTCAAAATGGGGGAAAATTAAGGAAATAACTTCTCCGATAAAAATAAAGAATAAGAAGAGGGTAATATAGTAATAATTGATGATAAGATATAACTCCAATACCATAAGCAGAGCCTCTGTTTCTAGCAGGCATCCATAGCCTTGACAGGGTTGCTTTTTAACCCATATGAGCCAAGATCCTCAATTTATAAATGAAGAGTTACAATGTTGTTCTACAGAAGAGATCAGTGCGTTGGCATGGTAACTAGATGACCACACTGCCATTCACTGGGATGTAGCAAAAGTGATCAGGTCAGCTTGTGATGCGACCTCTTTTTCCAAGGATATTCTGGTTATCCAATAGGTCATAACCCTGGTGTGGTGGCCATAGTGGGAATGTCACTTTGTTACAACCTTATGAACATGGTGGGTTGGCTCGTAATGAGATCCCCTATCCTCCATCTAAAAACAAAATTTTGTTGTTATTAAACATTTTTATGATAAATAGAGGGAGGCTCAATACTCAAGAGTAGGGATGGTGGAAGAAGTTTAACATGTCAATAAAAAAATATACCCATAGTCTTATTTATTAAAGACAGAGAAGATTATAACCAGGAAGGGTGGAACCAACATGGTATTAAGATGATCAATCAATATCAAGTACAACAAAAAGCTATGCAGCAAAGTAGTATATAAATAATTGTGTCCCTTTCTTGAAAAGAATCTATCATCAAGAAGTTGTCATGTTAAAGATCATAAAATTAATGGTAATAACTCCCCTCAATAGAATCCATAAATTCTTGTCCTCATAAAATTAGTTTACTTCATGCCATGAAAAGAAAACAAAATGAAAAAAAAAAGAAACATAGGGTTGAGCATTTGAGTGAACAATAATCGTTCAGACAAGTGAACAACAATCACACAAAAGAAAAATTATGTTGTTCAAATGGAATTGAATAGCAGAGATACATAAAAAGTATTGTTCAATCGTTTGAACAACAATAACCACAAAGAGAAAAAGTGTTGCTCAATTGGGATTGAATAGTAGCTGTTCATTTGAATGAATGACAATTGTTCAATGAAAGGAACAACAAAGCACACCCAGGGGATGTAAAAGTGTTGTTCAGTTGTTTGAACAACAGTTGTTCAATTGAATGAATCAACAAAACACACCAAAAAAAAGTGTTGTTCAATTGGATTGAGCAGTGGTTGTTCAATAGATTGAATAGTAGTTGTTCAACTTATTGAACAGAAAAAACACGCCAAAAAGAAAGTTTTGTTCAATTGGATTGAATAGTAGTTGTTCAATAGATTGAACAGCAACTATTCAATTAATTGAATAGAAAAATCACGCCAAAAAGAAAGTGTTGTTCAATTGGATTGAACAACGGTTATTCAATAGATTGAACAGCAGCTGTTCAATAGATTGAACAGCAACTGTTCAATTAACTAAACAACAGTTCTTCAACTAACTAAACAACAAAACAAGTAGAGAAAAAGAAAAAAAATCAAATCAAATCAGCAATCATATTTACATATTTTATAGAGGAAATAAATTTTATAAAGATGAAGCTGCCGAAGGATTGCCTCATGCAGCTAAAACTTGCATGGTGGGGTCCTCATGTATCTGTTGGTAGAAATATTCTCTGGTAAGTGGTTTTTGGTACAGGCACACACGATGCCCATTCACTTTAAAAGAAGAACAAGACCCATCAATGGTGGTTAGTGTAAGAGTGCCATTTTCATGTACTTCCTTTATTTCATAGGGGCCTAACCACCTGGTCTACAGTTTTCCAAGGAAGTCATGAAACCTAGAATCATAAAGGAGTGGCCAATCACCCTCATGAAATGTCTTTTTCTTAATTAGGGCATCATGCCATTTGGCTCTTTGTTGTTGAATAAGTGTCATATGATGTAGAGCTAGTAGTCAAGCCTCATCTAATTCATTCATCTATTGTAACATGCTAACCTAGGCTTCGGTTAAATCCAGTCCCACTTCCTGGGCTGCCGTTAGTGTTTGTATTTCAAATTCTATGGGAAAATGGGTTCTTTACCAAATACCAGTTGATACAAAGAGTATCTAGTACTGTTTCTCCAAGTTGTGTGATATTCACACAAGGTCTTTGGCAGTCGAATAGCCCAGTCTCTTGTTGGCTTATATGGGCCTGACCCAGGTTCAGAAGAATTATTTAGCCAAGCAAATCCTGTAGCTACTGGCCCTTTTGGAAACAGCCTGCGAATTGCGAACTAAGGTCTCACCTGAGGTAGCAGGGGAGGGTGTTGGAACCAGGTTTTCGTACCCTTGGGATGTCTAGATATGGCCTGAGAGGTTCGCGTGCCGTCCGGCAGCTTCGTGCTGCGCTAGATCCGCGTTGATCCCGATAATCTTAGCTTTCTCTTATCGCGCTGATGACAGATCTAATTTATTTGATTAAGTATTATAACCCACATCTACTTCGAAAGATATTTATGCAAACATTTATTACTTTCATTTAGTTCGCATATTAAGATTAAACCTGATTCACTAAGCATATGCACGCAAATCAACACAATTTCATAAACCATAAAAGAAAAGAGTTGCGACAGTTCAAAATTAACACATAATTTAGAAGAAACTTATCTTTATTTCCACTTATCACCCTTACATCCAGATCTTCCTTGCGCACTCAGCTGTAGGGGTCTGCGCACACAGCTGCGGACTCTTCCGAGCCTCTGTGCACATAGTTGCAGTGCCTCTATCTTCTACCCAAACCCCCAACTCGGACTTATAGACATTCTCAAAATGCTCTTCTTAGACACCCATTACATTTCCGATCCCAAAATCATACCACTAAACTTAGCTACTCTACCCATAGAGCCTCACTCTATTTATACCTTTCCATGGACCGCGATCCATAGGCGGGCTGACTCAACTTACATTTCTTTACATTATTTTTTGGCTGACTACCCTTTTGACTTCGACTTATTACACATCACGCTCTGTATACTTCGAAGTTTTTACAATAGTTTAATCCTAAATTCTAGGCTTTCTATCCCAAAATTGTTACGCGGGACATCTGCTACCCAACAGTCTCCCAACACAATTATCGTAACTCATCCAAGGTCACTCGTTGATGCGGCGTGACACACTATTGTAGCTTCGTGGTTCACCTCCCTCTAAGTGACGCTCATCGTCCTACTGCTTTGTTGTTGTCTACTACAACACTTTGTCTGGCTCCTGCTTCAGTATTTTTACTATGTCTTCCAACCGATGATGCTCATTCTGCTTTGCTCGGTTAACACAGAACACCCCCTGATACAATTTTAGCTCGAGCGGGGAAGCCTCAGACAGGACCTCCTTGTACCTCCATAGCCACTTCCAACCTTTATATCTTCTCCTTGCACTGTCTACTGCAGCTTGTGTTGCAATTTTGCAAGATCGTTGTTGTTGTTTGTGAGATCCCACTGCTTATAGTTTTTCAAAGATACCTTAGTAACTTCGCTCTGACCTGGGGTCTCCGTTTTCCCATCTTTTCACTAAATTGTTGTAGTTTGCTGACTCGCCCATGACTGGGGCGACGACATCTGGACCACTTCTACTTCGTGTCTTCTCTTTTCCAGTACATCCCCTACTGTTGAGTCTGCAGGCTACAGGACACCCGCGGCTATCAACACCATGCTCTTGAGATATTCAGGCTACCCTCTTGGCCATATTACCACCTACGAGCTTACTCCTTGTGCAGAGATAATAAGCAGCGCCATGTCAAGACTCAGCGTACGCATTGTGGAAGTGTAAGCCACCTGGTAGTTGTTCCTCAGTGTTTTATAAGTGAGTCGAATTTCAAATTCCAAGATTGCCACCTGTTCCAGCATCCCCATGTAAATTCTGCAGTAGCTCGTGCCATATCTAGCTCTTACTCCTTCCCTTAATTGCCTACCACCTGCTCCCTTTTGGCATAATGCAAACATTGTGTCATGAATACTTAATTGAATAGTCAACGTACTTCAGACTGTGCAGCTGCGATCCTGATGATGGGCCCGATCAATGCGTATCCTGGCACTCGCGCCTCTTTCTCTCAGACTAATTTATCATCCCGCACTCTCTTTCAACTGGCTGGAGCAATGAGACTGTCCCTCTAGCAGTTAGTCAGGAAGTTGGCCCACCGGTATAGAGCTTCAGGTGATTGCCATTTACTCGGCTTGGAAAGGGGTCCCCATTGAGTTTGGCAAGATGAACCATGCCTCCATCAGTAACTTCTTTGATGACCTAAGGTCTTGACCAATTCATTCAGAGTTTGCCAGGGAACTTCTCGAATTTACTATTGTATAGCAATACTAGATCATTCTCCTTGAAGGTGCACACCTTGATATGGTGATCATGCCATGCTTTTTCCCACTGTTTCTACATTTGCTGATGGAATCTAGCCAAAAATCATTCCTCCTCCATTTATTCGAGTTGTGCGAGCCTTTCCTCCAAAGCCCTGCAGTCTGCCATACCTGTGATTGCCGCGATCCGTAGAGTAGGAACAATATATTCCATAGGCATGAACGCCTCCTTGCCATAGACTAACCGAAAATGTGTCTACCCCATCAATTTCTTACATGTGGTTCGATATGCCCATAGCACAATAGGGATGCGCAAGTCCCAGTGATTTCATCGTGAATTACATACCTTGGTCAATTCAGTCTCCAAGATTTTGTTGAATGGCTCCATGGTCCCATTTGCTTGCGGGTGGTATGGCGTACTCTGTTGATGATATATTTGGAATTCCTCAGTGAGTGCGCTGATGGTTTCATTCAGAAAATGTGTTCCTCGATCGCTTATGAGAATTTTGGGATAGCCAAACCTTGTCAGTACATTCTCGAATGAAAACTTTGCAGTTGCTGCAACCATGCAATCCTTAATCGGTTGTGCCTCGGCCCATCAAGTTAAATAATCTGTTGCGGTGATGATATAACACATGCCCATTTTTCCTCGTGGCTCAATAGGTCCTACAAAGTTGATTGCCCACTTTTCAAAGGGATGTAGTGTCATCTACGGATGGAGTGGTACTTCATCTCTCCGCGATGGTTTCCCCATTCGTTAACAAACATTGCAGCCTTGGAAGTGAGCTTTTGAATCCTGATGCAGAGTGGGCCACCATAATCCTATGTGAAGTATCTTCTGGGCTATGGCACGAACTCCATAGTGTCTGCCAACAATCCCCTCATGGGCTTTGGTTAGGATCTATCTTCTCTCGAACTCCGAGACATACCGACGTATAATCTCATCATTACCCATTTTGTAGAGGTGTCCTGCAATCACGGTGAAGTATGTTGCACGTATCACCAATTACTTCTTCTGTTGAACAGAATATCCCTGCAGCGCGGTCCCTGTAGGTAAGAAATGGATTATGTCTTCAAAATTACCATCTGCTATGCGCACTACATATAGCTGAGCATCTAGAAGTCTGTCTTCTAGATTTGTGGGTTCTTCGCCAGTCTCAATTCGGGACAGGTGATCTGGGCCTGCATTTAGATGTCCCGGCTTGACGACGACCTCAAAGTCATACTCCTGGAATAACATCAACCATTGACAGATACGCCCCCCCAACACAAGCTTATTCACGAGGTATTTTAACGCTAAGTGATCGGTATACATCTTAAAGTGACCTCCCAGTAGATAGTGGCGGAATTTTTGAAGCATGTATACCATCGCTAATCCCTCCCACTCAGTAGTGGAATAGTTCTTCTCAGCTTTTGACAACCAACAACTTGTGAATGCAATCGAGTGGTCAATTGCCTCTACTCCTAGTTGTGTAAGTATTGCCCCTAAGGCGTGTTGTGGCCAGCAACAACCCCACCTTTTTCATTTAACTATCTACCCAAAATACTAAATGAATAGGGGGCCCCTAGTTTAATTTTGAGAAAAAATCAAATTTTCCTTCTTCAAAATAAAGATACCATCGCAGGCTTAAAAGCGGTCTTTCAAATATTTTAACCTAAGTCTACGATGAGGAAAAGGTCTTTAAGAAATTGCATTAATGCGCAAGGCCCCCCAACGTTAAGCCTAACATCGCGTCGCAATAAGTAATCTCCATAAGGAAAAACCTCAAAATCTGTCGATCTGCGATAACGCCGATCGCAAGATCGCACATCGCAGAAATGAAATGGCAATACTTAACAAACATCAAACTCCTGCAACCCACGATGTTGCGACCTGCGATATTGTGATCACCGCAATAACACATTCTGCGATCTGGCGATTTGCGATAAGCTCGCCTTGCGATGGCACAATCTTCGATAGAGCATAAAGTGAATCATGAATCATTTAACCGCAAATCCTTCAGGCACACCATTCAAAGATAGACCGCTTACCATAATCTGACTTCAAATCATGCGCTTTTAATGATAGTAAGTGGGTTAGTTGTCAGTTATTTAATGAAATAAAGACGTGTGCTTTGCTGAAGAATTGTTTCACGTAAGGTGGCATATTTAGTATATCGGTTGCATTTAAAACTCTCCCATCACCTTTCTCAATCAGTCATTTCCACCTTGCTTGTGATCTGCAGGAACTAAGAGATAAGAAGATTCAAAAAGCCGAACGCAGGAGAAAATGGGAAAGAAGAATAAAGCCCAAGGCTCCGAGGCGAAGGAAAAGGAAAAGGAGATGGCGCCCTTGTACACAGACACTGCATGCAACAGGGACGCAGGAATTTCAACTTGGGAAGGCATGTATACGCTGCTAGAGGAGGAAAATCCCAGAGTAATGAAGGTCGATAGTGCCGCGGGATCACCAAACTCTTCCGAGGCATCCTTAAAAGAGCTGGCTTGTTCATTTCTTCATAGAATAGCAGCTAGACCCAAGATATTGCCGTATACATATATGATCAAATGGATACTTGACAATGCAGAGTTACAAGGCAGACAATTCAAGGCTCCAGAGCATGGGCTCATAAGATCATTCACCACGCAAAACTTAAAGCTCATGTATCATCTTCCGGAGCCTCAGACGACCTACAACACGCAATTTGTCAGGAAATTTGCAGCAGAGAACCCAAACCTATCAGAAACCACTAAAGAATGGACCAGAAGAGAGGAGCCACTAAAAAAGGATAAAAATGGTATGTATAGCACTGGTTCCCTCACCTCTCCATATTGTTTTGCTGCGGCCATGCTGTGCAAGCTGTTTGGGATGCCAGACATAAATAAATTTTCATCTGAATCGCTACCACTCATAGACGCTGCCACAAATGCCGATCTCGTGGATTGGGCCAAAATAGTTTCTGATAATTTATTCACTGCTGTCATGAATTACCGTTCTAAGAGATCCTTGTCACAAAGGGTCTATCCTTCGTTTTATCTGTCTGCTTACATTATGGATTCTCTTTGCTATGTATCTAAATTTCCAACTATGGGTTGGAAATGGACTACCCAGGACCCATCACCTATTCATGTTTACCACAAAGTATTATGGGATTCACAGTTTGCCCCTCACTTCTATCAGATTTTCCACGGGCTCGTTTTACCCCTATATAGGATGATGTATGGTGAAGAACCCCCGAGGTGCTCACACGAAGCGAAAATAGACATCATCCCCTTCACAAGATGTTTCGGGGAAGAATGGTTCTCTTATATCAGAGTGTTTGGGAGCACTGTACCTCCACATTTCCTACCTTTGTATGTCCTCGACAAGCTTTTGGCTAGGGAAATTTCCTATCAGACTTGCTCAGAAGGCGGCCTAACCAAAGAGTTAAAAGACAAGAAGAAGGCCATATGGCCTCAGTTTCCTGTAGCTTGTGGGGCTTTCTCATTATTCGATGTAGGACATGCTTTTGCCGAAGTAGGGAATGTGACGTCCCTACAATTATTTAACTTCCCCGCTCGACCTTTTGACCTAAATAATGTTGCCCATGATTTCACTATAAGTGTCAGGATAAAAGTGTTCACCGGAAAGAAAGATTTATTTGATGACTTGTTTCAAAATAAAAGTTCATTCCAGGAAGTCTTGCGAGAAGCTAAGTCGAGGTTATCCCTAGATGACCTCGAAATATTTTTGTTATTCAGAGAAAGAAGGCTAGCCAACATTCCTCTAGAAAAGCTGCGATCGCTCGCCAGAGAGCCTATTCGAAGTGTCAGCCTCAGTGGAAACTCCAGTACTTTCAAATCCAAATCTGACGTTGTCCAAGGAACACCCGAACGTTCTAAAAAGTCTGCAAACGACCAAGGGAAAGTTGGAGAAGCAGCCAAGGATACTGCTCAGTCAAGTGCCATGTCGCAACTGCAAGTCATCGCTTCCCCACAAAGAAATGTCCCTCCTCCCATCACTACATCGTTGCTCGTCACGACAGGGCTCGATAAAGAGTGGGAAAACTTCAACGAGCTAATCAGCCTTGAAGGGCAAGTCCCAAGAATGCCTGTAAGTGATGCGCAAGCAACACATGAAATGGTTTCAACCATGGTCGGTAATGTCTCAGAAGCAGAACATAGTCATATCGTTCCGCCTTCTAAGCTCCTACTTAGTGTAGAGGAAATTCCCCCACTAGAAATGTTCTATAGTCCTCAACATAAAGTAGTGGTGAGGAGACAAAGAAATTAGTCCGAGTTTTGTCTCTTTTCTTTCTAATATGAACGAGAATTCCAATTTGAATATGAAAATAGCTCATAATGAGGAAAGCCCTCAAAGCCTAGGAGTTATCCATACTCTAATACAAGAAGACAAAAGCGAAGACGATGGAGGGAAACCTGCCTTGGAACCAGGAGATGACTTTGATACGAGGTCAGATGATCTCGTTGCAAGTCAACAGATGCAGACGCCAAGGTCAGAACAACAAACTATTTTTCTTTCAGGAAGTATCAGCACATAAAGGTATGATCTGAAACCCGATGTCTATATTGAATCTGATGAATGAATATGTTTCCATGATGATAATCTTAAATGTGTTGCTTTGGAATCACACTTCTCTCTTTACCCTAATGTTTTTAATGATGATAACTTTTCCCCTCTCAACATTAAAGATACTTCAAAAAACACAGAGGATAAGTCAAATAAGTCATCGTTAGATTTTCAAGATAAAGAGATAGCTATAGAACATCCCTCGATTATTTCCAAGCAAGGAACACTTGAATTCCCTTGTCTACAATTTTATGACCGAAAGGAAAAATCTAGGGAAATTGGTAAAATTAGTTATGATGGTTACATTGCCAATGACGATGTTATCGATTTACTTCAAGTAACTCATCAAAGCTCAAAAAATGAGGGATACTCTAATTCGGAAAACATATCATTCAATCCTCATTTTGAGGCCAAAGATCATTCGCCTGATTTTGCTGACCAAGACAATCTCCCTATCTATGATTCATACCTTGAAGAAACCCCCATGCCTATTCATAATCATAATCTATCTTTTGTTTCACATGACCCAGCCAGTTCTTGTGAACAGAAAAATTTTACAAGCTTATCCCAGTTGTGCTGTAACTTTATTTGTACAAAAAACTTTTTTTATTGTTCCCACTTGCACTCATCTTGTACAAAATCGGATTGTGTTTTAAATTTTCAATTTTTTGATAGATTATTCTGGTATAACCAATGCCTTATCAAAGAGCATCCAAAAGATGAGCTACCATTGCAGAAAGCTAAGCTATGTCAAGGAAGTACAGAACTTCCTCCATTACAAGATCACCAAGATATAACATAAATTCATCCTTATTTTTACGATCCAATAGATACCCAGTTGGAAGGAAAATTTTTCGAGAAAGAAATTTCGGACAAAATTCCAACTGGAGTTATGCATTCTTATTCCGCATCCAACGTTAACATTCCAAGGAAAATTCCATTCTTAACACCAACGTTGGAAAGCTACATACGTATAGGAGTAAAAATGAGAAAGTGGCTCCATTGGAAATATCATTTCACCTAGTCAAAATTTTTGTATATAATTAGAGTAGGAGTAGGAGTAGTTTAGTTAAGTAGTTAGTTTTATTTTTGACTAGTTAATAGTTGAAATAAGAAAATAAGATCATCCCTATTGTCTACCCGACCCTCGGGAATGTCTGCCTCTCACTTCGTTAAGTTTTTCCCATAAATAAAGTTTGCTTTGGTTAACAGCATTCGACGTTTACGAAAGACACCTTTTTCTCTGTCAGGATTTTGAACTTCTGCTTCTATGAATGACAAATATTTTTCTTTGAAACTTGATCTTTATTATCAATAGAACTTTAATCCAGATATGATATTAGCTTCAACTCCAAAAAAACTGAAGAAAGTAATCTCTGTGAAGCAATTGTTTTACGTCAGTACAATGAAAGGAATCAATAACAAGATGAGGAGTCCCTGTAGAAACAGCGATTACCAAAGAAGCTTTATTATTGTTGTCCAGAACTTTCTTAAGGAAAGAAAATTGACTTCCTCCCTGCCAAAGGAAATCCCAGCATTCAGGAAAGCAATCCAATGAATACACTATATCTCAAAGAATAAGAGGTCTCATCACGAGCTGACTTATCATCATCACGGATATTATAACATGCTGACTTTGCCAAGATTGTCCACCAAAACAGGGCAACGACCCAAGATTGTTGCAATCAAAAGACAGGGGGTCTCATCACAAGCCAGCTTGTTCAGCAAAAGTATAAATCTAGTGAATGACTGTGTCGTAATTTGGCCACCAAACCAAGACATAGTTCTTTAGAGAATAAAAAAGAAAAAGTGTCAAAATGGATTTTTCTCTGAATAGTTGTAAACACTTAGGCAGGATAAAGGATAATTACTGGTTGATAGGTAACCCTGTCGAGGCTATGGACGCCTACTAGCAGCAGAGGCTCTACCTGCGACAAAGAAGCATATTTGAAAAGGACTATTATACAAAGAAGACTTTATTTTAATTTTTATTCAAGACCAAGTAAGGGCTGGTGTAAATGCAAGGACAAGCTAAGAATACAAGTAAATAGAAAAGAGTTGAAACGAAATATCATTGATAGTTTGAAGTATAATATTTTTATCTTTCTATAATAAAGTTTAAGTTTTCTGAGAAATTTTTTTATTATTTTTAGAAGTTTAAAAAAAAAATGTCAAAAGAAAGTCAGAGATAACTGGTTCTCCCAAGTAAATCGCCAATTGTTGTGGCCAGCAACAACCCCCCCTTTTTCATTTAACTATCTACCCAAAATACTAAATGAATAGGGGACCCCTAGTTTAATTTTGAGAAAAAATCAAATTTTCCTTCTTCAAAATAAAGATACCATCGCAGGCTTAAAAGCGGTCTTTCAAATATTTTAACCTAAGTCTACGATGAGGAAAAGGTCTTTAAGAAATTGCATTAATGCGCAAGGCCCCCCAATGTTAAGCCTAACGTCGCGTCGCAATAAGTAATGTCCATAAGGAAAAACCTCAAAATCTGCCGATCTGTGATAACGCTGATCGCAAGATCGTACATCGCAGAAATGAAATGGCAATACTTAACAAACATCAAACTCCTGTGACCCACGATGTTGCGACCTGCGATATTGCGATCACCGCAATAACACATTCTGCAATCTGGCAATTTGCGATAAGCGCGCCTTGCGATGGCACAATCTTCGATAGAGCATAAAGCGAATCATGAATCATTTAACCGCAAATCCTTTGGGCACGCATTCAAAGATAGACCGCTTACCATAATCTGACTTCAAATCATGTGCTTTTAATGATAGTAAGTGGGTTAGTTGTCAGTTATTTAATGAAATAAAGATGCGTGCTTTGCTGAAGAATTGTTTCACGTAAGGTGGCATATTTAGTATATCGGTTGCATTTAAAACTCTCCCATCACCTTTCTCAATCAGTCATTTCCACCTTGCTTGTGATCTGCAGGAACTAAGAGATAAGAAGATTCAAAAAGCCGAACGCAGGAGCAAATGGGAAAGAAGAATAAAGCCCAAGGCTCCGAGGTGAAGGAAAAGGAAAAGGAGATGGTGCCCTTGTACACAGACACTGCATGCAACAGGGACGTAGGAATTTCAACCTAGGAAGGCATGTATAGGCTGCTGGAGGAGGAAAATCCCAGAGTAATGAAGTTCTATAGCGCCGCGGGATCACCAAACTCTTCCGAGTCATCCTTAGAAGAGCTAGCTTGTTCATTTCTTCATAGAATAGCAGCTAGACCCAAGATATTGCCGTATACAGATATGATCAAATGGATACTTGACAATGCAGAGTTACAAGGCAGACAATTCAAGGCTCCAGGGCATGGGCTCATAGGATCATTCATCGCGCAAGACTTAAAGCTCATGTATCATCTTCCGGAGCCTCAGACCACATATAACACGCAATTTGTCAGGAAATTTGTAGCAGAGAACCCAAACCTAGCAGAAACCACTAAAGAATGGACCAGAAGAGAGGAGCTACTAAAAAAGGATAAAAATGGTATGTATAGCACTGGTTCTCTCACCTCTCCATATTGTTTTGTTGCGGCCATGCTGTGCAGGCTGTTTGGGATGCCAGATATAAATAAATTTTCATCTGAATGGCTACCACTCATAGATGCTGCCACAAATGTCGATCTCATGGATTGGGCCAAAATATTTTCTGATAATTTATTCACTGCTGTCATGAATTACCGTTCTAAGAGATCCTTGTCACAAAGGGTCTATCCTCCGTTTTATCTGTCTGCTTACATTATGG
>APFE030908857.1:2306-20717 GCA_000404065.3 Pinus taeda | reverse complement strand
ATGCATCATAAACTCAGCCGAGAAAGTAGTGCCAGCTCTCATAGATTCCGTTTTCGCAGCCCAGCTCAGCGCAGAGGTCGGCCAACCGACTCTTCTCAAATCCATGATGAACACTTGCAGTTTTAAGGACCAAATTCAGAAGTAGCTTATTTTTAGTAGTTTGTTGTTTCTTTTTATTTAGATTAGAAAAAGGACGGTCATTTGAGAACCGTATCCTAAAATTTTTGTAAAAACACTATTATTAGAATTAGGAAGTAGTATTTTAACCCTTCTCATGCATTTAGAGAAGGGTCCAGAGATTTGTCAAAAACGTATCCTCAGAACATGCACTTCTACACCCTCAGAGGAGGTTTTGATGAATGGATGGATCAAGATTTATTTTTTACTTGCATTTTGATATCTACTACTGATGTTGCACTTCTGTACTCTTGGTAGATTTTAGAACAAGTAGAGATAGATCGTTTTTTCTTGAAGCTTATGGGTAGAACTAGTCATAAATGGTACTTTTATCTCTTGGCAATGTCTGCTTATACTCGTTAAAGTGATTTACAGTTTTAGTTGTTTATATGTTACTGCATGAATATATGGGTTATCATTTGGAACTTTTGTATGGTGGAATCATATTGTTTATGTGTGACATATGAATGGCTTATTATGCAATATACTGTTCACAACTGTTTTGCCTAACTTCTTATGCAAAGTGGTTTATCTCAAATGGTTTCTTTTCTTATGATAGTTGAATGATCTTTATTACCAGTTATTATTCGAAATATTTTTAGATTGCATAATGGAAAATATACAATCCCGGGTTAAAATAGATTTGATTTGTTGTTTCTCACTAGATTACAATAGCATAGAGTAAAGTTAAAGAATCTAATTTAGATTAGCTTTAAAAATACTCTTAGATCAGCATAGTTCAACTCTATACACACACACACACCCTAGATCAGGAAACTGGTCCTGTTATCCCTAGTCGGACCCGCTATACAAAACGGATAAGGAGCTGCCAACCAAGGTCCGGACCGGGTGGGTATCCCCCTTGTTGTCGACCCGATTTTCGGGGCTTCAACAAGGCGATACATGATGTGTCAACATGCACATGAAATTCGACGTCTCATTTTAGAAAGACCAATATAGGGGCCAATGCCATCTTTTCCTTAAGTGTCTCTAGAATTTTGTTACATTCCTCGTTCCAGCAATAAGTAGCATCCTTCTTCAACAACTGTTCTATGAAAGCCGTTGATCTAAGCGTAGCTTTTGATGAACTTTCGATAGTAGCCTGTGTGCCTTCGTGTGGCACGTAATTTCTTAACACTGCATGGCACATGTAGATTGGTATGATGGCGATCTTCACCAGATCCACCATCAAGCCTTGCTTATAGACCACGTGGCCCAGTAGGTTTCTGAATGGATCCAGGAAAGTACACTTCTTCAATTTGAGTGCAATTTGATGATGGTGGTAAGTATCCAATATCAACAGTAAGCTCGCTATGTGCTTCTTAATCAATCCAAACACGGTCTAGTCATCCAGGTAGACTTCCAAGAACTTGTGAATAAATTCTTCGAATGTCGTGACTACTATTCGTGAAAAAATGGCCGATGTATTCTTCAATCCGAAAGACATTACTGTGTACTGAAAACAAACCCATTTAGTTGCAAAAGTTGTCTTACTCCTATCCACTAATGGAATCTTGATCTGGTGGTATCATGAGAACCCATCCGTGAAAGAGTAGGCTTCCTGTCCCACCATGTTTTCCAGTACTTCATCTGTAAACGGTGTTGGAAACGGGTCATTGACGAAGGCATCATTGAGTTTCCTGAGATTGACATAGATATGAATCTCACCCTTTTGTTTCTTCTCTTGCACAACCATTGAACTTACCTAGTCGAAATCCTCAACTGGTTCAATGATTCTTGCTGCCAGCATTTTGTCCAACTCTTTGTGGACCTTTGCTTTATATTTTGGATTTAATCAGTAGGGTCGTTGCTTCACCAGTTTTGCGTCTGGCTTCAATGAAATCTTCATCACTCCCAGTTCTCCTAGGATTCCCTTTAGCTTCATGATCTTTGTTGGGAACAAGTCTTGGTATTCTCGAAGCAACTCGACGACCTTTTCTACTGTGGCATTGTCCTAGTAGTCCCCAAGCATTGCATACTTCAACAATTCTTCGGTTCCAATGTTAACTTGTTTCGTTTTCAATGGTGTTGTGATATCTGGATCTTCAATTTCGGGTCCACGCACCTCCCGGCTCCACTCTGATTCCAGAATATTGACGTTTTATAGATCATCCTGATCATCTTCTACCTAGACATTATAGCATTGAAGGGCCTGACACAACTTCCGCGACTAGTCAAGCTGCATAGTTTCCTTTGGCTGTAACGGTGTCTTGAATATGGCATCATTTACCAACTGTAATGCTTCGTCCATTGGATCCATTCATTGGTCTTCAAACAGAAATGTCGACAAAAACCCTGCTCGCAAGATATCCCACTCGCCTGTGTCATGTCGGAGCTCCACTTCTATGTACCAGTTTCTGGGAATGACGTCTAGGGTGTGATAGAATAAGTGTACCCATTCTGGCTATGGTTCCTCTCCGTATGCTTTGATCCACCTAGTCAGGCGCATGTGTGAATATAGTTCTAGCTTCCGAAATATGATCTTCATCATACACCTGCGGGTGAGCCAATCTTCGAACATTCCTTCATGTGTGCCCCACCATCGTGCAGGCGTCACGTGCAATGCTCAATTCATTGCGTCAAACTGTTGGTGCTCAGGTACGATGATTTCAAATTTGGTCAGAAATTCATCTATCATCATTAACCCATCATATTTTAGCAATTCGCAATCTTGGGCCTCTATGTAGTACAATGAGTTCGTCACCATGTTGTAGTGTAGCGTGGTTACTCCACTCAACTAGTTGCATTGTCGCTCGTCTTCCTCATCTAGATCATCAGCGCAGGATTCTCCATCTGCTCGTGATATTCTTCTATCCTCTAGTGCCTTGATCCATCCTTGCTCCTGGGTATTCATTATGTTGTCATCGTTGTGCACCAATTCGATGTAGCGCGGTCCTTCAGCCATATCTAGTGGAATGACAACGCAAAGCACCTTTGTTTCAAATATCATTGTCCTCTTCTTTAGATTAATAACTCTGTTCATGTCGGTGGCCCATTCTATTCCTAACAATGCAGGATAGGGCATAATTTCATCCATGAGCTCAATAACTTCAAAATCTGTGCAGGTACTTGTGTCGTCAAGGTCTACTATAACCCCTTGCAACCGACCCATGGGTAGCACATCTATTGATTTGCCATCCATAATTGGATAGGGGACCATTGTACTGTGAGCTTACCCATGCATTCTAATGTATGTTTTGGCAATATGTTGGCATCTACTCCTAGATCCAAAATAACCTACTCCATCTCATAATCGCCAATCTGCATTGTTAACTGCATTTCCCTTCCAGTCGGTGATGCATTTCTTCCCAACCTTCAAATAACACAAGGCTCACTCCACCCTGTGCATCTATTTATCAACTCCTATAAGCCTTTTACCACCCTGTTGTCATGATGCAATTTCATACATGTCTCTAAAAAGGTAGTTATCATCAAGGGATCCTTGTCCATCTCAGGCTGATCCCTAATACCTGGGGTAGAGACCTCCGCGAAGCTCCCCCGAGCTTCGCGATATGTCCCCTTATTTCCACCTAAATTCTGTCCATCCGCTCCTATGGCCATGCCATTCCTCAGCACCATGTTGACCTTGGGATCTTCCTCGCGGGGTTCAGACCTCATCATCTGCACATTCTAGGTCATTGTTGGTTGCATTGCCCTCTTTTGCTGATTCTATGCTATCAGCGAAGGATAGTCTAGCAGCTCATGATCAAATTGCTAACAATAGCTACACGATATTCTGGTTGGGTTGGCATAGTATCGCACGTAGTGTCTTGGTCCTCCACAATGGTAACAGATTACCGCGACCCCTTACTAGTCCCATTCCGCCCCATCCTCGACCACGCCCTTGGAACCCATCACGTGCAGTTGTAGTGAATAGATCCTAACTGCGTGCCTCTGTTTTCATTCTATAGGAAGATGACTGACCCATCAACATTTGATAGCTACGACAATCCCTTTATTCATGGCCCATTGATCTACAAAAGTTACAAAAGAGCTGTTGGGGGGTATGGTTGTATTTTGGCAATAAATGATAGTTATCAGTGTTGTGCTTTCCTCCCACCTGACAGATTGTGCACTAGAGTGGGGTGGTTGTGCTTGGCCCTGTCTGTGCCTCTGGTCGAAATGGTGTTGGTCCCCCTGTTACCACAAAATTCACCGAGATCAGACAATGATCTTTATCGTGTCCCTGGCTCTTACACCTTACACACCATACTTCCTCTTAGAATTCTAAGCACGGTGTCTATTCTTGTTTTAACTTCTGCATTTCCAAGAATAAGATTTGGACCTACGCTTGAATTTGCTGAACTCCCAACTCTGGGTCTGGTATCAGGGTTTTGTGCAGCCGCATTGCTCCCTCCAGTGCCTCAGCTTGGGTTGAGATCTTTTGTTGTAACAGAGCTGACTTCAGATATGGAGTTAATGATGTGATGAACTAAGCACAGTGTTGTTGATCTGTCAGTGTCATATTGGCCTCATAGATAGTGCTTTCAACCTTTGATCCAAATCCCATGAAGTTTCACCTGGCATCATTACAATCTCTTTGAACCCTACGACCGACTATTTTCCTAACTTCGACTGGCTAAATTCCTTTTTTAATTCGGTCTAGATCTCTGCTAGCCCCACTGTTGGGTTACCACTTGAATACTTCATGTACCATGTTAGCGCTCGGTCCTGTAGTGCGTTGACTAAGGTAGCTTTCTTGATATTATCATCTCCGATTTGTTAAAAATTCCATACTAATGTTAACACAAACCAAAATTGCTTTGGGTCTTCGCCTCCTGCTCCTTTAAATACCGACAACTGAATCGTGCTTGCCATAGTTACCCTTGATATATTACCATCCCCGATCCCTTTGATCCTTCTGCATTCCACACTAGACACCCCTTAGGCAGATGCTGATCCCAGCAATAGAACCATTTCTTGGCTTATATGTGCTTGACCCAGGTTTGGAAGAATTATTTAGCCAAGAAAATCCCGCAACTACCGACCGTTTCGGTAATAGCCCGCGAACCGCAGACTGAGGTCTCACTCGAGGTATTAGGGGAGGGTGCTAGAACCAGATTTCCGCACCCTTGGGATGTCTAGATGTGGTTGAGAGGTTCGTGCACCATCCAGCAGCTTTGTGTTGGGCTAGATCCGCGCAGATCCGGATAATATTAGCTTTCTCTTATCGCACTGATTATAAATCTAATTTATTTGATTAAGTATTATAACCCAGATCTAATTTGAGAGGTCTTTAATAAAACATTTATTACTTTCATTTAGTTCGCATACTAAGATTAAACTCGATTCACAAGGACTCAATAAGCATATGCGCGCTGATCAACATAGTTTCATAAACCATAAAAGAACATAGTTGCGATAATTCAAAATTTCCACTTATCACCCTTACATCCAGACCTACCCTATGCACTCAGATGCAAGGATCCATGCACACAGTTGGGGACTCTTCCAAGCCTCTACGCACATAGTTGCAGAGCCTCTATCCTCTACCCAAATCCCCAACTCGGACTTACAGACGCTCTCAGAATGCTCTTCTCAGACACCCATTACATTTCAGATCCCAAAATCGTACCACTAGACTTAGCTGCTCTACCCATAGAGCCTCGCTCCATTTATACCTTTCCATGGACCGTGATCCATAGGCGGACCGACTCAACTTACATTTCTTTACATTGTTTTTGGGTAGACTACCCTTTTGACTTCGACTTACTACACATCACGCTCTACATACTTCAGAGTTTTTACAATAGTTTAATCCTAATTTCTAGGCTTTTTGTCCCAAAACCATTACGCGGGACCTCTGCTACCCAACAGTTGATGTGATGAAACTTTCTTTGTTAGAATAGCTTCGATAACTTTGTTGGTGCTCTCCACCTGCCCGTTCACCTGCGGGTGTTACGGAGAAGTAATTCTATGTGTGATATGATGATGTCTCAATGTAGCAACAATCTTTTGACCCATGAATTATGGTCCCCCATCAGTAATTACTTCCCCAGGTAAGCCATACCACACAAAAATTTTGAAAAGAAAGTTAATAATGATTTCCTTTGTTTCTCTTGGAAACGCTACTATTTCCACCCACTTAGTTACGTAATCTATTGCAACCAACATATATGATTTATGGTTGGATAGTGGGTTGAATGGCCCAATGAAATGTAATGCCCAACACTCAAAGGGTTCTATCACCAGTTGTGCATGCAGGGGCATTTCATCATATTGGCAAGGTAGCCCATCCTTTGGCAACTATCACATTCCTGGAAAAATTTCTTAGCATCTTTAAAAATAGTGGGCCAGTAGTAGCCCATTTGTAGAATTTTTTTTTTCAGTTCTGTAGTCTGCAAGGTGTCCACCGCAAGGTCCATCATGGCAGGCTTTTAGGATATCATAAATTTAATGCTCCTTGATGCAGCTGTGGATGTGCATACCAAATCCCGTGTGGAAAAGGTATCCTCCAATCTAGGAGAAACGAGTGCTACACTGAACAATCAATTTCCTTTCTCTAGGTGTCAACAGTTTAGGCAATTTTCCCACTGCTAAGTAATTTGCTACATCTACCGCCACTGTGTCATCTATTCTTGGCACTCAAGGAATGAATTCTACCATGAGGTTCTCCTTCCCTGGTCGATTCCTTATAGTTATGTCAAATTCCTGCAAAAGTAGTAACCAACGAGTCACTCTTCCATTTGTAATTGGTTTGTTTGCTAAATATTTAATGGCAGAGTGATCAGCATATAGAAATACAAGATATCCAGTTATATAGTATCTAAATTTGTTTATAGCATAAATAACAACTAGAAACTCCTTATCTATTACTATATAGTTCAACTCAGCAGGGGTTAGGTTTTTGCTGATGTAATATATAGCGTAAGGTTTCTTGTCTTCTTCTTGGCCAAGAACAGCTCCAATGGCTGTATTTGATGCATCTGATGAAAACTGGAAAGGTATATCCAAATTCAGGCCTAGTAATACTGGTGTTGTCAATACTAACCATTTCAGATCTATGAAAGCAGTGTCACATTTATCAGTCCGTATAAAATCAACATTTCCTGTCAAGGCATATAAAGGTGCTCCTACTTTAGTGTTTTTAAAATGTCTTCCAACCCATGATGCTCATTCTGCTTTGCTCGGTTAACACAGAACACCCCCTGATACAATTTTAGCTCGAGCAGGGAAGCCTCAGATAGGACCTCCTTGTACCTCCGCAGCCACTTCCAACCTTCGTATCTTCTCATCGCACTGTTTGATGTAGCTTGTGTTGCAATTTTGCAAGATCGTTGTTGTTGTCCCTGAGATCCCACTACTTATATTTTTTCAGAGACACCTTAGTAACTTCGCTCTGACTCAGGGTCTCCATTTTCCCATCTTTTCGCTAAATTGTTGTAGTTTACTAACTCGCCCATGGATGGGGCAACGACATCGGGACCACTTCTACTTCGTGTCTTCTCTTTTCTAGTACATCCCCTACTGTTGAGTCTGTAGGCTATAGGACACCCTAGCTGTCAACACCATGCTCCTGAGATAGTCTGGCTACCCTCTTGGCCATATTATGACTTGCGGGCTTACTCCTTGTACAGATATAATAAATAGCGCCATGTCGAGACTAAGCATACGCATTCTGGAAGTGTAAGCCACCTAGTAGTTGTTCCTCAGTGTTCATAAGCGAGTCAAATTTCAAATTCCTATATTGCCGCCTGTTCTAGCATCCTCGTGTAAATTCTACAGTAGCTCGTTCCATATCTGGCTCGTACTCCTTCCCTTAATTGCCTGCCACCTACTCCCTTTTGACATAATGCAAACATTGTGTCATGAATAGTGACTTGAACAGTCACCTTTGCTCAGAGTAATGCAACAATGTACTTCTAACCATGCGGTTGTGATCCTAATGATGGGCCCGATCGACACGTATCCTGGCACTCATGCCTGTTTCTCCTGGACTGCTTTATCGTCCTGCACTCTCTTACAACTAGTTGGAGTGGTGAGACTATCCCTCTAGCAGTTAGTCAGGAAGCTGGCCTACCCGTATAGAGCTTCCGGTGACTGCCATTTACTCAGCCTGGAAAGGGGTCCCCATTGAGTTTGGCAAGCTAAGCCATGCCCCTATCAGTAACTTCTTTGATGACGTAAGGTCCTGACCAATGCATTCTGAGTTTGCCAGGGAACCTCTCGAATTTACTGTCGTATAGCGATACTAGAACATTCTCCTTGAAAGTGCACACCTTGATATGGCGATCATGCCATGCTTTTTCCCACTGTTTCTGCATTTGCTGATGGAATCTAGCCAAAAAGCGTTCCTCCTCCATTTATTCAAGTTGCACGAGTCTTTCCTCCAAAGCCCTACAGTCTAGCATACCTATGATTGCCGCGATCTGTAGACTAGGAACAATATATTCCATAGGCATGAAGGCCTCCTTGCCATAGACTAACCGAGAAGGTGTCTGTCCCATCAATTTCTTGCACGTGGTTCAATATGCCCATAGCACAATAGGGATGTGCAAGTCCCAATCATTTCTTCGTGCATTACAAACCTTGGTCAATTCAGTCTCCAAGATTTTGTTGAATGCCTCCACGGTCCCATTTTCTTGCAGGTGGTATGGCGTACTCTATTGATGATATATTTGGAATTCCTCAGTGAGTGCGCTGATGGTTTAATTCAGAAAATGTGCTCCCCGATCGCTTATGAGAATTTTGGGACAGCCAAACCTTGTCAGTACATTCTCAAATGAAAACTTTGCAGCTGTGCAGTCGTGCAATCCTTAACCAGTTGTGCCTGAGCCAATCGGGTTAAATAATCTATTTTGGTGATGATATAGCACATGCCCATTTTTCCTCGTGGATAAATAGGTCCTACAAAGCTGATTGCCCACTTTTCAAAGGGTTGTAACATCTTCTATGGTTGGAGCAGCATTTCATCTCTCCGTGATGGTTTCCCCATCCATTGACAAGCATCACAGGCTCGGTAGTGAGCTTTCGAATCCTAATGCAGAGTGGGCCACCACAATCCTATGTGAAGTTTCTTCTAAGCTATGGCGTGACCTACATAGTGTCCACCAGCAACCCCCTCATGGGCTTTGGCCAGGATCTGTCCTCTCTTGAACTCCGGGGCATACCGACATAGAATCTCATCATTAAATATTTTGTAGAGAAATCACGGTGAAGTCTGCTGCACATATCACCAATTCCTTCTTCTACTAAAGGGAGTATCCCTGCAGCGCGGTCCCTATAGTTAAGAAATGGATTATGTCTTCAAAATGACCATCTGCTATGCACACTGCATATAGCTGAGCATCCGAAATTCTATCTTCTAGATTTGTGGGTTCTTCGCCGGTCTCAATTTGGGACAAGTGATCTGGGCCTGCATTTAGATGTCTCGGCTTGACGACGACCTCAATGTCATACTCGTGGAATAAGATCAACCATTGATAGATATGGCCCCCCAACAAAAGCTTATTCACGAGGTATTTTAACGCCGAGTGATCATTATACATCTTAAAGTGACCTCCCAGTAGATAATGGTGGAATTTTTGAAGCAGATATACCATCGCTAATCCCTCGCACTTAGTAGTGGGATAGTTCTTCTCAGCTTTTGACAACCAGCAACTTGTGAACGCAATCGAGTGGTCAATTCCCTCCACTCTTGGTTGTGTAAGTGCTACCCCTAAGGCGATACATGACGCGTCGACATGCACATGAAATTTGACTTCCCATTTTGGGAAGACCAATATAGGGGCTGATGCCATCTTTTCCTTAAGTGTCTGCAGACTTTTGTTACATTCCTCGTTCCAACAATAAGTAGCGTCCTTCTTTAGCAACTGTTTTATCGAAGCCATGGTCTAAGCGTAGCTTTCGATGAACTTTCGATAGTAGCCTGTGTGCCTTAGTGTGGCGCGTAATTTCTTGACACTGCACGGCACTTGTAAATTGAGTATGATGGTGATCTTCACCAGATCCACCATTAGGCCTTGCTTATAGACCACGTGGCCCAGTAGGTTCCTCATTGGAACCAAGAAAGTACACTTCTTCAAGGTGAGCACAATCTGATGATGGTGGCAAGTATCTAGTATCAATAGTAAGCTCACTACGCGCTTCTTAACCAATCCAAACATGGTCCATTCATCTAGGTAGACTTCTAAGAACTTGTGAATAGATTCTTTGAATGCCATGACTACTATTCATGAAAAAATTGCTGACGCGTTCTTTAGTCTGAAAGGCATTACTGTGTACTGAAAACAACCCCATTCAGTAGCAAACGTTGTCTTACTCCTATCCATTGGCACAATATTGATCTGGTGGTATCCTGAGAACCCATCTGTGAAAGAGTAGGCTTCCTGTCCCCCCACGTTTTCTAGTACCTCATCTGTAAACAGTGTTGGAAACAGTCATTGATGCAAGCATCATTGAGCTTCCTAAGATCGATGCAGATACAAATCTCACCCTTCTGTTTCTTCTCCTACACAACCATCGGACTTACTTAGTCAAACACCTCGATTGGTTCAATGATTCCTGCTGCTAGCATTTTGTCCAACTCTTCGTGGACCTTTGCTTTATACTTTGGATTTAATTAGTAGGGTCACCGCTTCACCAGTTTCGCATCTGTCTTTAATGTGATCTTCATCATTCCTAGTTCTCCTAGGATTCCCTTTAGCTCCATGATCTTTTTTGGGAACAAGTCTCGATATTCCCGAAGCAACTCGACGACATTTTCTACTGTGGCGTCGTCCTAGTAGTCCCTTAGCATTGTGCTCTTCTTTGGTTCCAATGTTAACTTGTTTCATTTTCAATGGTGTCGTGATATTCGGATCTTCAATTTCGGGTCCACGCACCTCCCAGCTCCCATTTGATTCCAGAATATTGACATTTCGTTGATCATCCTCATCATCTTCTACCTGGACATTATAGCATTCAAGGGCCTAACTCAGCTGTCGTGACCAGTCAAGCTGCATAGTTTCCTCTGGCTCTAATGGTGTCTTGAATATGGCAGCCTTTACCAATTGTAACACTTCGTCCACAGGATCCATTCATTGGTCTTCAAACATAAATGTTGACAAAAACCTTACGCGCAAGATATCCCACTCGCCTGTGTTGTGTCAGAGCTCCACTTTCGTGTACCAATTTCTGGGAATGACATCTAGGGTATGATAGAATAAGTGCACCCATTCTGATTGTGGTTCCTCTCTGTATGCTTTGATCCACCTAGTCAAGTATATGCCCAAATATAGTTCCAGCTTCCCAAATCTGATCTTCATCATACACCTATAGGCGCACCAATCTTCGAGCGTTCCTTCATGTGTGCTACACCATCGCGTAGGTGTCGCGCACAGTGCCCATTTCATCACATCAAACTGTTGGTGCTCGGGTACCACGATTTCAAATTTGGTCAGAAATTCATCTATCATCGTTAACCCATCATATTTTGGCAATTCGCAATCCTGGGCCTTTACATAGTATAATGATTGCATCACCATGTTGCAGTATAGTGTGGTTACTCCACTCAACTAGTTGTGCTACTACTCATATTCCTCATCTGGATCATCAGCGCAAGATTCTCCATCCCCTCATGATATTCTTCTATCCTCCAGTGTCTTGATCCATCCTTGCTCCTGGGTAGTCATTCTATCATCCTCGGTGTGCACAGGTTTGGTGTAGCGCAATCCTTCAGTCGTATCTAGTGGAATGAAGATGCAGAGCACCTTTGTTTCAAATATCATTGTCCTCTTCTTTAGATTAATAACTCTATTCATGTCAGTGGCCCAATCTATTCCTGACAACGCAGGATAAGGTGTAATTTCATCCATGAGCTCAATAACTTCAAAATCCGTGCAGGTACTTGTGCCGTCAAGGTCTACTATAACCCCTTGTAGCCTTCCCATGGGTAGCACCTTCTATTGATTTTCCATCCATAATTGGATAGGGGACCATTGTAGTGTGGGCTTACCCATGCGTTCCCATGTCTCTTTTGGAAATATGTTGGCATCTGAACCCAGATCCAAAATTATCTGCTCCATCTCATAATCGCCAATCTGCACTGTTAACTGCATTTCCCTTCCAGTCAATGATGCATGTCTTCCCAAATTTCGAATAACATGAGGCTCACTCCACCCTACGCATCTATTTATCAACTCCTCTAAGCCTTTAACCACCTTATTATCACAAAGCAATTTCATACATGCCTTTAAAAAGGTAGTTATCATCGAGGGATCCTTGTCCGTCTTGGGCTAATCCCTAATACTTGGGGTAGAGACCTCCGTGAAGCTCCCTCGAGCTTCCCGATATGTCCTAAATTCTGTCCATTTTCTCCTGTGGCCGTGCCATTCATCAACACCATGTTGACCTTGGGATCTTCCTCGCAGGGTTTGAACCTCATCATCTGCACATTGTAGGTCATTGTTGGTTGCACTGCCCTATTTTCCTGAATTGGTGCTGTCAGTGAATTATAGTCTAGTAGCTCATGATCGAATTGCTCACAATAGCTGCACAATATTCTGGTTGGCTTGGCACAATCTCGCATGTAGTGTCCTAGTCCTCCACAGTGGTAATAGATTAGCTGCCTGCAACCCCTTCCTGGTCCCATTCCGCCCCATCATCGATCGCGCCCTTGGAACCCACCACGCGCAGTTGCAGCGACTAGATCCTGACTGTGTGCCTCCATCTGCATTCTATAGGCAGATGACTGACCCATCAGCATTTGATAGCTAGAACAATCCCTTTCTTCGTGGCCCACTGATCTACAAAATTTGCAAAAGAGATGTTGGGTGGTATGGTTGTATTTTGGCAATAGATGATAGTTGTCAGTGTTGTGCTTTCCTCCCACCTGACAGATTGTGCACCAGAGTGGGGTGGTTGTGCTTGGCCCTGTCTGTGTCTTTGGTTGCAATGGTGTTGGTCCTCCTGTTACCACAAAATTCACCGAGACCAGACAATGATCTTTATCGTGTCACTGTCTCTTACACCTTACACACCATACTTCCTGTCGGACTTCTGAGCACGGTGTCTGTTATTGTTTTAACTTCTGCATTTCCAAGCTTAAATTTTGGACCTGAACTTGAATTTGCTGAACTCCCAACTCTGGGTCTAGTATCGGGGTTTTTTGTAGCCACATTGCTGCCTCTAGCGCTTCAGCTTGGGTTGAGATCTTTTGTTGTAACAGAGCTGACTTCAGATATGGCGTTAATGATGCGATGAACCAAGCACATTGCTTCTCATCTATCAGTGTCATATTGGCCTCATGGATAGCACTTTCAACATTTGATCCAAATCCCATGGAGTTTCACCTGGCATCATTACAATCTCTGTGAACCCTACGACCGACTGTTTTCCTAACTTCGGCCAGCTAAATTCCTTTTTAATTCCGTTTGGATTTCCGCTACCCCCGTTGTTGAGTTACCACTTGAATACTTCATTTACCATGTCAGCGCTCAATCCTATAGTGCGCTGACTAAGGTAGCTTTCCTGATATTATCATCTATGATTTGTTGCGCATTCCATATTGATGTTAACACAAACCAAAATTGCTCCAGTTCCTCGCCTCCTGCTCCTTTGAATACCGACAATTGAATCATGCTTGCCATAGTTACCCTTGATCTATTACCATCCTCGATCCCTTCGATCCTTTGGTGTTCCACACAAAACACCCCTTAGGCAGATCTCAGTCCCGACAACGGAACCATTTGTTGGCTTATATGGGCCCTACCCAGGTTTGGAAGAATTATTTAGCCAAGCAAATCCCGCAACTACCGACCCTTTTTGCAACAGCCCGCGAAGCACGGACTAAGGTCTCACCCAAGGTATGAGGGGAGGGTGTTGGAACTAAGTTTCCGTACCCTTGGGATGTCTAGATGTGGTTGAGAGGTTCGCGTGCCATCCGACAGCTTCGCACTTCACTAGATCTGCGCAGATCCAGATAATATTAGCTTTCTCTTATCGCGCTGATTACAAATCTAATTTATTCGATTAAGTATTATAACCTAAATCTACTTTGAGAGGTCTTTAAGAAAACATTTATTACTTTCATTTAGTTCGCATATTAAGATTAAACCCAATTCACAAGGACTCAATAAGCATATGCACGCAGATCAACATAGTTTCATAAACCATAAAAGAACAGAGTTGCGCAGCTTAGAATTAACACAAAATTCAGAAGAAACTTATCTTTATTTCCACTTATTACCCTTACATCTAGATCTGCCCTACGCACTCAGCTGCAGGGGTCCACGCACACAGTTGCGGACTCTTCTGGGCCTCTGCACACACAGCTGCAAAGCCTCTATCCTCTATCCAAATCCCCAACTCAGACTTACAAACACTCTCAGAATGCTCTTCTTGGACACCCATTATATTTCAGATCCCAAAATCATACCACTAGACTTAGCTACTCTACCCATAGAGCCTCCCTTTATTTATACCTTTCCATGGACCACGATCCATAGGCGGGCCAACTCAACTTACATTTCTTTACATTGTTTTTGGGCAGACTACCCTTTTGACTTCGACTTATTACACATCACGCTCTGCATACTTTGGAGTTTTTACAATAGTTTAATCCTAATTTCTAGGCCTTTTGTCCTAAAACCGTTACGTGGGACCTCCGCTACCCAACAGTTGATGTGATGAAACTTTCTTTGTTAGAATAGCTCCGATAACTTTGTCGGTGCTCTCCACCTGCCCGTTCACCTGCGGATGTTACAGAGAAGTAATTCTGTGTGTGATATGATGATGTCTCAATGTAGCAACAATCTTTTGACCCATGAATTGTTGCCCGCCATCAGTAATTACTTCCCTAGGTAAGCCATACCACACGAAATTTTTGAAAAGAAAGTTAATAATGATTTCCTTTGTTTCTCTTGGAAACGTTACTATTTCCACCCACTTAGTTACCTAATCTATTGCAACTAATATATATGATTTATGGTTGGATGGTGGTTTAAACGGCCCAACGAAATCTAATGCCCAACACTCAAAGGGTTCTATCACCAACTGTGGATGCAGGGGCATTTCATCAGATTGGCCAAGGCAACCCATCCTTTGGAAACTATCACATGCCTAGAAAAATTTCTTAGCATCTTTAAAAATAGTGGGCCAGTAGTAGCCCATCTGTAGAATTTTTTGTCCAGTTCTGCAGTCTACAAGGTGTCCACCGCAAGGTCCATCATAACATGCTTTTAGGATATCATAAATTTCATCCTCCCTGATGCAGCTACGGATGTGCATACTAGATCCCATATGGAAAAGGTATCCTCCAATCCAGGAGAAATGAGTGCTACACTAAACAATCAATTTCCTTTCTCTAGGTGTCAAATGTTTAGGCAATTTTCCCACTGCTAAGTAATTTGCTACATCTGCATACCATGGCGTTTTTACAGTGACAACGAACAAATTTTCATCTAGGAACTAATCATCTACTGCCACTGTGTCATCTGTTCTTGGCACTTGAGAGAGGAAGTCTACCACAAGGTTCTTCTTCCCTGGTCAATCCCTTATAGTTATGTCAAATTCTTGCAAAAGTAGTAACCAACGAGTCACTCTTCCATTTGTAATTGGTTTGTTGGATAAATATTTAATGGTAGAGTGATCAGTATATAGAAATACAGGATATCCAGTTATATAGTTTCTAAATTTGTTTATAGCATAAATAAAAACTAGAAACTCCTTTTTTGTTACTATATGATTCAACTCAGCAGGGGTCAGGTTTTTGCTGTGTAATATATAGCATAAGGTTTCTTGTCTTCTTCTTGGCCAAGAACTGCTCCAATGGCTATATCTGATGCATCTGATGAAATCTAGAAAGCTATATCCCAATTCAGGCCTCGTAATACTAGTGTTGTCGATACTAACCATTTCCTATCTGTGAAAGCAGTGTCACATTTATCAGTCCATATAAAATCAACATTTCCTATCAAGGCATATAAAGGTGCAACAATTTTCGAAAAGTTCTTTATAAATCTATGATAATATCCAGCAAATCCCAAAAAACTATTCACCTCTATTTGAGTTCAGGTAGTAGTTAATAAGAGGATTACCTGTATCTTTGGGATCTAGTTGAATTCTAGCTACTGAAATGTAATGACCCAAAATCAGGTCCTTTGTCATCATCATATGACACTTCTCATGACTTAAGCATAGCCTAGTAGCATTACACCATTCTAGCACTTTCTCCAATTTTTGTAATGCCTGATCAAAGTCATCCCCATAGGGTGTGAAATCATCCATGTAAACCTCCAATCCTTCATTTATCAAGTCTACAAAAATACTGAGTATGGCTCTTTGGAATGTAGCAGGTGCGTTGCACAATCTGAAAGGCAATACCCTGTAAGTGAATGTTCCCCAGGGGTAGGTGAAAGTAATTTATCTTGGTCTTTAGGGGAAATTTGAATTTGGTTGTAGCCACTGAAGCCATCCAGGATATACAGGAATTTCTTTCCTGCCAGTGTATCAAGGACCTGGTTGATAAATGGAAGGGGAAAATGGTCTTCTTACGTCGCTTTGATGAGTTCTCTGTAGTCAACGCATATTCACCATTTTCCATTCTTTTTGGGGACAAGTACTAATCTAGAAACCCATTTACTGTCAACTATAGGATAAATAAAATTAACATCTAATAGTTTTTGAAGCTCTTCTTTCACAATATCCTTTAGATGAGGATTTATTCTACATTGCGGTTGTCGAATGGGTCCTACATCTTTTTTAGTGTAGATGTGGTGGATGCATAAATAAGGGTCAATCCCTTTCATGTCTGGGTAGTCCCATGCAAAAGCCCCTTTATATTTCCTAACGACTTGGATAAGTTTATGTTGCTGGTCATTACTCAGATTACTATTAATGTTTGGGATTTTCCCTTGCTCGATTTCAACATGCTTGCTATTATAGATGGTGGTTGTTGGTATTGGGTTGTCATTGATGTCTCTCAAGGAATATTCTTCAAACTCATTGTCAAGGATTTCTTCAATGGTGTGACAAATAAAATTAGACATTGTAGTAGGGTGATTAATAAAAGTTTTAATGACATCATATTCTACTTGATTTTTGAATTTGTGCGCATCTGCCACAGTCAACGGTGAATGAATATTTTATTTTAAATATGATGTTGGTTGTTTCCGAGTTTTTACAATGGTCAGGCTTGGATGAGCAGTAAGGTATAAAACTAGATTCTTAATAGCATTTCCTCTGGTTATGGTCATACTACCTATTCGGTAGCCTATATAAGCATTAGCTATTACTAGTCAAGGCCTTCCCAGTATTAAGGAATGTCCATCTAGCCAATTTTTGGGGTTGATAATCAAGAAATCTGGTGGATATTCCCAAGATTCCATAAAAACCATCACACCTTGTAATGTTCCTTATGGCTTAATGACTAAACGGTCTGAAAGTTCTAGCAAGGAAACAGTTGGTTCTAAGGCTATGATGCCAAGCACTTCACAAGTTTATGTTGTAAGAATGTTGATGGTTTCCCCTAAGTCAACTAAAGCATTGGGAAAAGAGTGGCCATTTATTTGGATTGTGATGATGGGATTCCCTGGGTCTTCATATTTTACAGGTGTCTCTTTGCCTAGTAATAAATCAGAAAAAGTTCCGACGACATGGATAGTTGGTGTTATTTTTGTTTTCCTCGTAGAATTCTTTGCACACAAATCTTTAATGGTTTTAGCATTTATCAAAATATCTTGAATGTCCTGGAGGAGGGGTATTTTTATATAGAGATTTTTGAGTTCACCCAAAAGATCAAAGTCAGCATATTCAATTGGTCGAGGTATTATCATTATTTCTGAGAATGAGGGAGAAGTAGTTATGATTTTTTCGGGATCTTTCTGCCTGGCTGTATCTTCTCCCTATTTTATTTGCTGGTTATCTACAGTCAAAGGCTTATTTGGATGCATTTTTTCAACTTCAAGGTGCAGATTTTTATCCTCATCTAGAGAAATTACGCATCCATATTTGAACTTAAGTTCATTACGTTCTCTCGAGTCAACTTCAGGATCCAAACTCTCAATAATTTGTATTGACTGGATTGTCTATTGTTAGGATTTGGAATTGGTTGAGCTGGTAGTAGTGGTCGTATATTAGGTTGAGGATTTTTTTGCAACATGTAAGGTGTTGGTAAGGTTGGTTGAGGCAGAGGAACTTTTGTTACGATATTCCGACACATAGGAAATAGTTAAGTTCAACTTGGTCTAGTATAGAGTTAGGTAAAGTGTGTTTCTTTACCGTTGTACATTTTGTAACTTACAATCCGACGGTCAC
>APFE030908855.1:0-11209 GCA_000404065.3 Pinus taeda | reverse complement strand
TTAATGCATTAATAAATTATTAATTACGACCTACTATAATTGTTATTGTTTAATAAGGTTGTTAGTGTTTAATAAGTTTGATTTATTAAAGTTCACAATTAATGAATATGTTAGCCACATTAACAATCTAAACTAGTTAACAAAATATATTAAATTATTACATTTAATAAGATTATTACATAAATAATTACTATATGAAATTATTAAGAACATGTTAACCTTATTATTAATAACAATAATGTTAATATTTGTATTGTAAATATTATATTTTATTATTATTCTTAATGTCTAAAGCCTAACTATTCTGAGCATTATTTATAAATATTAATGATAATAAATCAATTTTATTAATGTTAATATTATAGCTTAGTTGTTATTAATATTAGAAATATTTCTAATAATGTATAACCTTCTTTTATATATTAATGTATGTGAAATATTTGTATTTATATATAATAATATATTAGTAATAAACCTAATTTTATAGAGTATATTTATTAAGCTTATTTTATAAAGTTTATTTTACTAATAATATTGATTGTGATTTAATATATTTGTTAATATTATAGGGTGGAGTTATTTTTAAATATGCTAATTTTTAGTATCTATTATTTTAATTAAATGTTTTTTTAATATTTGTTTTCTTAATATAAAATTTATTAACTTTATTATTATTGTATTATTATTGTAATATTCAAAGAAACCAATTTTTTTTAATAAAAAATCTTTAATCACTCACAACAAAGAGTTGTTTGCTAAGAGCTTTACAAGGTAAGTATGTACCCTGGTTATTTTTAATTGAACTTTAATTTAAAACTCAAAACCTAAATTTGAAACTGATTTGGCTATTTTTAATTAAACCCTAATTTAAATCTCAAAACCTCAATTTGAAACTGATTCATACACTATGTTTGTTATTCTCGATCAGGCATATTGCATTGCAATTCTAATAGATTACAATTTTGTAAGAAGAGTTGTAACATACATTGGCTAAATTCTCATAGGAAACTTCACGTCAATCTAAAACTCAAAACCTAGATTTGAAACTCGTAAGTGCACTAAGTGAGCTATTCTTTAACAATTGTACTGCATTGCAATTCTATTGCATTACATTTTTTCAAAAAGAATTATAGTGTACAATAACTAAACTCTCATAACAAACTTCAACAAGAACCATTTGGAAGAACATCATACCATTATTACATGTGGTCATAAGCATATTGAATTTTCTTTCATTAAGACTATTTTAAATTTATTTTATTAATAATAATAAAAAATGGTTTGATAAACTTTATTCAAAGTTTATTGTAGTTTTAATATTTGTATTTGTAATTAAAAATACATTAATATTAATAATAGTATAAAATATATATTTTTAATATTAAACTAAATTTTATAAAATTTGTTTAAAAATTGAAAAATACAACATTCGCTGGTATTTACATATTAAACTTTATTTTATTAGGACTATTTTAAATTTATTTTATTAATAATAGGAATAATAGTTTTATAAACTTTATTTAAATTTTAATGCAGTTTTGATATTTGTATTTGTAATTAAAAATACATTAATATTAATAATAGTATAAAAAAAAATTAATATTAAATTAAATTATATAAAATCTGTATAAAGTTTGAAAAATACATCATTCATTGATATTTACAAATTCAATAAAAAAAATTCAACCGATGTTAATTGTGAATGTTGTGTGATAATTAAATTAAAACATAATATAACATTAATTATTCAAAAGTTCAAGCCATATAATAATTGAATGAATGTGATTTTGACAAAAATTGAACATGCTAATGGATTTACCATAGTTGATACAAGGAATATTGAGATTCCATGTGATTTTGAAAGCTCATATGGTGGCTTTAACCGTCCCCCCCACCATTCTCAATTCTCAAATACCTAATTTTTCTATTATAAATCATGGATTAACCATGGTTGATACAAGGAATATTGAGATTCCATGTGATTTTGGAAGCTCATATGGTGGCTTTAACCGTCCCCCCATCACTCTCAATTCCCAAATACCTAATTTGTCTATTATAAATCAAAATGTACCTGAAATCATTAGAAATACATCACACAATTTTAGACAACAACGGTAGTTATTATTATTATTAATATTTGTATTTGTAATTAAAAATACATTAATATTAATAATAGTATAAAAATTATATTTTTAATAATAAATTAAATTATATAAAATCTGTATAAAGTTTGAAAAATACAACACATTGATATTTACATATTCAATAAAAAATTCAATCGATGTTAATTGTGAATGTTGTGTGATAATTAAATTAAAACATAATATAACATTAACTATTCAAAAGTTCAAGCCATATAATAAATGAATGAATGTGATTTTGACAAAACTGTTATTGAACATGCTAATGGATTTACCATGGTTGATACAATGAATATTGAGATTCCATGTGATTTTGGAATCTCATATGGCGGCTTTAACCATGCCCCCCATCACTCTCAGTTCCAAATACCTAATTTGTCTATTATAAATCAAAATGTACATTAAATCCTTAGAAATACATCACACATTTTTAGAAAGAAAGGGTAGATTTATTATTACAACATAAATGAAGATAAAAGACAATGCCTCAGACATTGTATGTTATACAACATGTCATTCTAGTGCACCTTAGAAAAGACAATATAGATCCTTCTAAATCCTAGCTAGAGCATTTGCCATCTACAATTTTTGGTCAATGATATTGCACGCTATCAAGGCATCTCGCCAAGCTCACCAAGTTGTCTTAGATGCATCAAAGGTTACACTACAAGCTATAATCCCACCAACAATCTCACAATCGAAATCTTTTCTCTCATAAAAAAAGTCCTCAAGGAGATTTATAGAAAATTGCATGACAAAAGCTTCATTAGCATTAAGTGCTCGAGTTATTTTCTAAGGTTTCATATCACAAGACTTAGGTCACACAACATGTTAATGCTTGTGCTGAGATACTTCTCTTACTTTTATCTCATAAAAACCCTAGTTCCCAATAATCCACCCAAGCTTTAACCCTCGCATTACAAAAGAAAAGGGCTACAATATGATTACATAGAGAAGACATGGATGATCTACACACTAGGTTGTGAGAATGAGGACACTATCCCTATTTTATAAGATAGGCTAGTTAGGAAAATAATAGAAAATGGATCAAGTGTGCAACAACCTAATATAAGTTATTACGCTATTTCCACATCAGAGTTGTTTAGTGAAGATGTACAAGCGTCATGTGGTTGTTGGAAGTCACCTCCAAAGTTGTGTGGTCTTTAAGTTATGGATCCACATTTGAAGCACTCCTTGTGACATGGTTTTATGCTCTCTAAAAGAGGATCCCAAATTTAGTTCTCCTCAACATGTCCTAATTCAAAGAAAACTCCAAGTATTGCACTCTCCAAGAAAGAATCCCTCAATACAACCATTCAAAATCTTAGACTATGACATGTGCTTGTAGTGGTCCTAGGGAGGAGTGCTTTTACTCCTAGTGCATGTTATGATTATCGAGACTTATGTAGGAATGTAACAGAATAAAAATATAAACATAAACATAGAGTTGGATAGGAAATAAAAATTCATGTCATCAATATAAAAAAAGTGAGATCTTCTTAGATTCAAAATGAAAATAAACTACCTTGGGCAATGGTAGCTTATCTCTAAGAAGAGATCTCACAGCTAGATGTTGCACTTGTGTCTCTAAAGCTCCAACAATCTAAAATATATGTACATAATAACCATTTTAGGGTGGGTTACAACTATGGCTGCAAAAGTTCACAATATATATATTTATATATATGAGGTTTTATTAGAGGACATAAACATCAAAACTATGTCATATTATATTAACACTAAAATATAAACCTAAATAATTTTTAGGGTACGGTGGCCTGAAAAAGTTCAACTACATTGTAAGACACATGTTTTAATGGGCGTGACTAGTTACATTTTAACACATGTTTTAGAGTAAGAGACACACATTAATATCAATGTTAACAGTACTATTGACATTAATGATAATACTAATATTAATATATTAACAACAATATTACTAGATATTATACTAGTATTAATATATTAACATTAATATTAATATATATTATATTTATTGATATAAAAAAATATTTTGTTGTTTATATTACTTATATTAAGGCTTTAACGTAATAATATTAATAAATAATCAATAGTATTGATATTCGTAAATTATGGTTTTATTTATTAGTTAATAATCAAACTATTAATACTTCATGTGGCTTAATACATTAATAAATGATTAATTACAACGTACTATAATTGTTAGTGTTTAATAAGATTGAAAACGATGAATTACAATAAAATAAAGTTAAGCATTAATGATTATGTTAGCCACATTAACAATTTGATCTAGTTAACAAAATATATTAAATGTTTAGATTTAATAATATTATTACATAAATAATTTTTATACGAAATTATTAAGAGTATTAACCTTATTATAAATAACATTAATGTGTTAATATTATAGCTTAATTTTTATTAATATTAGAAGCTTTTCTAATAATGTATAATTATATATATATATATATATATATATATATATATATATATATATATATATATATATATATATATATATTTGTAAATTAGGCTACTTCTATTATTATACAAAATGTTACAAAAAGGTTACATCGAGGCAGGCCTCAAAATTCACCATACTGAGATGGATTTAGCAAAGCTTGACAACTAAGTGTAAAACGACCCTTGACACAGAACCTTGATAACTAGAGGATAGACAATTGTCACAGACTATAACTGGAAGACCAACAGATTGCCAAAAACCGTAACCAGCTGAGAGATAGAAAAAATGACCCAGACATTAATATCAGTCCCAAACTTTATCCCAAGAGTGCTACAGATTACAATATAACAGCACACATAGGCGTGTATGAGAACCGCTTCCGACCTGAATAGAGCTAAGAATGGCTTAGGATTTACAGAAAAAAACCCACGAAGAAGGCTCAGAACTAAAATTACCAGGTAAACGCCATTGAAATGCCAGAACCACCACCTTGGGCAATGTCCTGACCAGAACGCCCTGGAGGCAGGCTCAAGCATCCACGAGGTGGAGGGCTGCTCCTCCACGATCCTGCATCCGTATTGATCCGACGCGCTTGAATCCGTGTATGTCTCGTCGTCTTTTGCCGGCTCGCTTGGGCCCACCACCGCACCCGAGGTATCCGCAGGCTGAGCTCTTTGACAAAGAACTGGAGAAGGAGGCCTTTGTTCCTCAGAGACTTTTGGTGGAACTGCATTGTCACATTTCTCAATTCGAACAGATAGATAGTACGTTGAATTATCCAGTGAGCATGGGAAACGAAATCGAGTTGAGGGATGCAAGCTATGCGCGCATACAGTAGCACGAGCACGTCCTCTGCCTCTCCCTCGGCCTTGCCTTGCACCCCGTGAATCAATTCCGTTTGAGGAGGATTCTGTGGAGTGAGAGGAGCGCTGAGGATTGGCTCTTCCTCTGGAGCCTCCCCGAGACCCGGTTAGTGATGGATAACCGTCTCATAGCCTATTTTTCTGAAAAAAGATATGGATTGGTTGGGTGCTTTTTAAACGAATTTGAAGTGGAGTTGGCATTGACAGCTGCTTTTTCAGAATAAGGCTATCTTTATCCAGAATAATTTCATCATTGTGATGCCTTTTAAATCTAGGTTTCTTATTTTGATATTTTTACTAAATAAAAGTAATAAATGAATATTTTTCATCTAATTACAATGGAGGAATGAGATATCATGTCTATATGTATGTTTTATGTTTCATTTAATTACTAATTATGTTTTATTTAATAATTAATTATGTGTTATGTTAACAAGGAAATTAATTGAGGCAGCACGAAAGAATTCGCAGAGACAAGTGGATCGTTTCTCTGTGTTTGCCCTCGGTTCTACTTCGGTTGTGTTAGTCAGTGATATTTTTTCAACTAAAATAAATTTGGAGAGGTCCTTTGATATTAGGACCTGTAAAAACTAAAAATTATAGTGAGGTAGTGCAGTGTTTGGTAGCTTTTATTGGAAGAGTAATGGCGAGTTAAATCTTTTCAAAATTCTCATGCGTGTTAGGTATGAATTCGAATTTTTATTGCATCCTTCAGTTGCAAAGAAAATAGTGATCCAAACAGTAATGGGATTATGTTTTTGGTTGGCTGGTTTTTATCTCGGTTGAGCAGTTGCAAACAAAATCATGAAACAAACTGAACAACCATGCTCGCTCTTACATTGAGTTACCCATTGAGCTACCCCAGCTAAATGCGAGAGGTTGTCACATACGGTCCCGGAAGACAAATGGGATATTTCTAGCCTTGAACAGCTTCACTCTTGGGTTGTAGTATAATGGACCAACTTTTTGGTTGCAATTTGGTTAGATAATATTTGAATATACCTAATGATTTAAATTGTAATTTCGAACCAGAATGAGAATCTTTTGTAGAATGTGAAACTTTTTGAGTTGTAATATGTTTATATGTTTTTTTAATATATTTAATATTTTATTTTTTAAATTGTATTTGTAAAGATAATCTATTTTTTTGTTAGATTAAACTCAATTTTAAAAAAACCATAAAGTAATTAAAATTAGTTCAATCCAAGAGGCTATGGTTGGAACATAAGTATTAATTTATCTTATGAATCCTTGGTTTCCCTTGGCTCCTTTTACTACATTACTTACCTATATTAACATTTCAATTTCCCTACATATACTAACATTTCAATTTACCCATTTCAATTTACCTTTGCAATTCAGCCTCTATTGTCTAGCCAGACATTTTTGGTATGAGGAGTAAGATGAAATAATGAGGATAAAAATTTTAGTATGAAAATATGTTTGGGTAGGCTATTTGGAAAAATGAAAGGCTCACACATCTGAAGTCTATTCAAATTTATGGTAATTTTCGCTTGATCAAATCTCACCTAGGTTCCTAGAAATGGAAAGACAATATATGAGATTACAATATCATTGGGAATCCAAAAGATGGGGAAAACAAGAATTTGGCTTTAATGAACAAATGTAAAATTAAGGCCCTATTTCATTATTCAATATTTCTCTATGAGATGAAAATTGGTTGAGAAGATGGAACACCCTCAATCCCCCAATTTTTCTTCTCCTCATGTATCTTCTATTTTGTAAGTTTGTTGCATATCTTTTATATTTTACATGTTATTAATGTGATATAGTTTTTTGTATGTGTACCATGCTTAGCGTTTCTATATTTATCTTGAAATCTCGATTTATTATGATATGAAAAATTATTTTCCTCAAATCCTTCATGAGAGTTCATAATTGTTCATCCCATAGATTTAAAATCTTCCTCTTAAGGAATATGCTAGGCTTTCTAAGAAGAGGATTTAGCCCTCTCACCTCCTTCGTCAAGATAATCTCCATTGAAGTTTCTCTAGGTAAATCCATTGATCATTTATATCAAGGAACATTTATAGATGGTGGTCATTAATCTTTCTTCTATAAATATTTTCTCTCTTCTCCACAAAATTATGGATATCTAGGAGTAGTGTTCTTTGAAATGTTTCTAAAAAGGAACTTTTATTAATGTGTTATTTCCCCATTATTATATATTGCATAAAATAATGAATAAAAATAAAAATAAAAATTTATTTCATTATATAACCCTAATTCTAGGGTGAATGTCAATATTTTGTTGTTTTCTTGTGAGTTTCATCCAGAAAAAGCTAGTTGCAAACCTTATTCTTTGCATATCTATTTTATAGTCCTAATATTTCCTTATTTATCATTACAAGAATATTTCATCCAAAGGCTATATTGTATTTCATGCCATATTATTGAAAATCTATAAAAAAACTAAGCAATTAAACCTTTATAATTTACTTAGTTGGTCTAATGATTGAGTGTTTGAAATTTTGTAATTACGCCATAAGGTGTTCCTCCTGGAAGAACTCCCCTAGACTGCCACCCTGTATAGTTGGGAACTGTTTGATCAATTGTTAAATGATTGAAATATTTTCACTCATTAGATCTGACGAATGAATCCTAATTGAATTATCAACAACCTGAACTCCCAACTTCATAAATTGTGATTCGATTCCTTTATTTTCATTTCCTTGCTTCCTTCTTGTGAAAAGGAGAGACATCTTAACTAATGGAAGCCTGAAAAGGAACGAGGAAATTGTTTTATAACAATTTTTTTTCCATTCTGGATGCCCATTTAGTGGCGGGAGTTTTCCTTTTGATTCCCCAAAGAGCTCTATCTTTTTCCACTTACCAAACATAACTAAGACTTAAATCCTTGTTTAGGGTTTGGGGTTTGGGGTTAATAACACTTTAGTAAATAATGTTTTTTCATCTAATAGAAATAAGTGAGAGGATGGTTTTTAAATGATATGTTAGTCCTCTTTTGAATTGTCCTCTAAGATAAATTTTTTCCTGCATTATCTACTATTGACTATATGTTTCAATGATCAAAATTTCAATGAGAAACAACAAATTTCTTAGACCAATACCCATGATTCTTTTTAAAATAACATTCATCAAAAGGATATTTTTTTATTCTTTTCTATGTTGCATTATGTGTTATAAATATTCACAATGGTTTTGTAAAAGGTCATGAGGATACTCTCATTTATCATGAAGAATAAAATTTAAGATGCAATTTTGACAAGCTTAGATTTACCCCACTTTTCCCAAAAAGAAGGGGACTTTTTATAAGGGATGAAATTAGGTTTTTTTTTTTTCAATGTATAATACTAAGAGGTTCCTTAATATCAACATGTGTAGAGTAATCCTGAATATGGGCATGTGTGGTATAAATTGAACATAGTGTAACTTAAAATAAAAGAGATTATCCATGTGAGTTTATGTCATGATTGGAAATATTTTTTTATACCTCAAAAGGAATTTTAGGAAGCATTAATTTGATTTAGTGTGAGAGATATTCAGAGAACTTGAACTTATCCATTAGGAAGCATTGTCAAGCTTTTATTATATTGCATTGTTATAGTTTTCCAAAACATATTGTGACGGAGAAAACTAACCATTATATGTTTAACCCACACATTTTCCTAAATGTGATAATGCTCAAATTCACCATTTCCTTAATTTTGTTAAACTTACTTATGCCAAGAAATGTAATCTTAGAGATAATTAATATTTTTAGTATTTATATACAATTGTGCTATTAAAGTTCAAAAGGATTATGATTTGTTACAAACAAAAAATACAGGGAAGTGAAAAAGGACCATTTTTATCTTTGATGTCTTTCTTTAATTATTCTTTCTTCAAGAAGAATCTAGATTTAATTCTATATATTGAACCATTTCCAAGTTTCCATTGCTCTAGATTTCTTCAATACAATTATTCTTCTTTAGTTACATATTTTCATACCTGGATATCACATGATATGTTTTAATAGCATGCCTCAAGCTTATATGTTCCTATGAAAACTTATATTTTATTAGGTCATGAATAATTCACAAATATATTGCACTCTATTTTACATTATTTATGAATTAAAAAATATTGGACATAGATATTTGATTTAGCTCAGTAAACACATACACACTTCATTTAAGTTAAGAGTTGAAATATCTTTGTGACTTGCAAACTTTCCTTCTTTGTTAAACTATTTTTACACTTAAGTTCAAGAGTTTATGGTAATTATTCATTTATATTAGTTATTATATATCTCACATTAATAAGGGTATGATATCCATCATAGTCGAGATTTAAAATAAGTCCATTCACATAAAATAACCTTCAGTATCAATATTAAAATACGTTTCATTAGGTATGCATAAAATGCATACTTATATATGTCATTTTCCATTTATTTTAGATATTTGAGCATCTTAACATATTTTCTCAACATATTTTTTCTTGATAATGTGATGATGGAGAAGGCCTCAAGAACCTCTAACTCTATTTTATAAATATTTTTGACTTCATAGCATTTTATATAAGGATTTTTAGATTCATATATTCAACTATTTCATTATTTCCTTTGCAACCATGGTGTACTTACAAAATTCGTTTATCATCTTTTTAATTCCATCAATATATATGGTCTACAAAAGTGAAAATCCAAGATTTTATAAACATGCATTGATCTAGGTTGCTTGAATCGATTATCTCTTCATTAATTACATCATCAATTATTTGTTTATCATAACATCAATTTTAATAGTGTGGTTTCAACTTTCATGATATTATAAAACCTTATCTTTTATCATGATACTATAAAACCTTATTTTAAGTTAAACTATCTTCAATTTAAGCTCATGCACTCTATTTCATTTACTCATTTTAATTCACATTTTTTATCAGTTGTTAATGTTTAGGCATACATATTTGATATATCTCTTTTAATAGATATACAATGAATTTATTCTAAGAAACAAAACATTTTTTGAATCTGAATCAATGCTAAATGAAGTTAAATGTGCCACATAATAAATTTTATGAGTTGTTTCCTCCGCTATTCAATATCCCATAATATCCTTTCTAGCTTATGTTTAAAAAAATAGTAACTGAATTAGGAAACTTCTAGTAATATCATGGCTACTTTTGGTAGTAGGCTTCACTATGTACTGATAAAAGGTGTATATATATCTATAACTTCTTCCTCTTTCAATTGTTTCGACATCTATTAAAAACATGATATAAAGGACTCACCTTTATCTCTTGTGCTAAATATTTATTGCTTTGGAGAATTTTGGTTTAAGGTTTTTAGGTTCATACATTAATATATTTTATTAGCTCATTATCAAATTTGATGTATCTACATTCTCCCTTAATCAATTTTTTAATTATATCAATACGCATCATAATCAAGAGAAAAGAAATCACTCTCCTTTCCTTATTGTTATGATGTTTTGTGTATGATTTACATCTTTTATTACATTAGTTCTCTCTTTCTAATGCCAATGATCAAATATATGGTTGTTACATTCATGGTGCACTAAGATCATTTGTTAAAATATGTACAAGAATAACCCTTAAGTCCCACAATATGGTGTTCATTTTAATATGGAGACCCAAAATGATATACATCAAGAAATAAATCTAATATAAATAATACCAATAAGAAAATGTCCTTCGAAAAATATCAAAATAATATTTTGGGCATGTATTTTTTGATACAAATTTATATTATGATCAGGGTGAAACCTTGG
>APFE030908852.1:0-12817 GCA_000404065.3 Pinus taeda | reverse complement strand
AATGTAGTTGCTGACTTTCTTTCTCGGTTAAAAACTAATGAAAATATTCCAGTAGATGATTCTTTTCCCGATGAGTATCTATTTGCAGTTTCTGCCCACTCACCTTGGTATGCAGATATTGCTAACTACTTAGTTGCAGGGAAATTACCATCACACTTATCACACAGAGAAAAAAGGAAAATCATTCAGAAAAGTGCTAGGTATAGCTGGATAAGCGGATGTCTGTTTCACACAGGGATATATCAGGAAATCTGGAGATGTGTTGGGGAAGACGAGATCTATGATGTACTAAAAGCTTGTCACGATGACCCTTGTGGAGGATACTTTGCAGACAAAAGAACAAAACACAAGGTACTTAGAATGGGATATTATTGGCCATCACTTTTCAAAGATGCCAGAAAGTATGTGAAGGCATGTGACAACTGTCAAAGAATGGGCCAGCCTAACCATAGAGATGAAATGCCACTCAATCCCCAGGTAACTCTTGAACCTTTTGAGAAATGGGCATTAGACTTTGTAGGTCCCATTAATCCTCCATCTAATCAAAGAGTATACATATTAGTATGCACGGATTATATGACTAAATGGGTAGAGACCAAAGCACTCATTAAAGCTAATGAAGAAGCAGTACTAACATTCTTATTTGAAGAAATATTTGTTAGATTTGGATTACCCAGAGAATTAGTCACCGATGGAGGACCTCCTTTTAATTCTCATGGCTTCAAAGACACACTCCAGAAATATCATATCAAGCACAAAATGACTACACCATACCACCCCCAAGCAAATGGGCAGGTGGAAAGTACCAACAAGGTCATTGAAGCCATCTTGACAAAAAAGATAAAGGAGAACAGAAAAGACTGGTTTCAGAGACTACCTGAAGCCTTATGGGCCTATAGAACTACTTGGAGAAATACAACAGGCTTTTCACCCTATGAGTTAGTTTTTGGAAAGAATGTTATTTTCCCTGTAGAATTTGAAATCAAAACCTTGAGAACTGCCTTAGCTGTTAACCTTGATTTAACTGATGCACAGACAGCCAGGTTGCAGCAGCTTCAGGAATTGGACGAGAAAAGACTGGAAGCCGTCCATCAAACAATAATGATACAGCAGCAAAGAAGCAAATGGCATGACAAAACTATCAAGCAGAAGCAGTTCCAGAAAGGTAATTGGGCTCTACTTTATGATTCTCGTTTTGAGAACTTTCAGGGCAAATTAAGAACAAGGTGGTTAGGACCATATGAAGTGGATGATGTTTTTCCAAATGGGACAGTCAGACTTTTAACAATTGATGGGAGCAGTACACCACTGTTAGTAAATGGCTATCGACTTCGGTTATACCAGTGGCTGGTTTCTAAGGAAGATTTTAAAACCACTTGCATGGCAATAAAACAGTATTCCTTTCTAGGGGAACTTGCTACCCCTCAAAGCACTTGAATTTTTATTACTTATGCAATTTTTTTAGGTTAGATATTATGTTTTTAAGAAACTAATAAATCCTGTCAAGGATTGCGATATTATATTTCAGTATTTTGCATATTTTAGCTTGGGAGGAAGCTGGAAGACAAGAGTTTCAAAGGGATTATTTCGCGAACGTGGAATTTCTTGTTGCTGCAACACCACATCCTGTTGCTGCAACACCATCCCCGTTGCTGCAACACCATTTTCTGTATTGCAACATTATTTCCCGTTGTTGCAACACCACCCCCTGTTGTTCAAAACATCATTTCCATTTCTGCAATACCATTTCCGTGGGTGTAGCATCATTTCCCGATTTCCATCACTCTAGTACATTTTCTGTCCTCGCAAATTTTTTCTTTCCGGTAATTCCCTGTCACTAAACACCAATTTTGGTGTTCCAATATCGTTTCCCGGACACGAAATACCCTTTTCCGGCTAAATTCACTCATGAAAACCAGTTTTACCACTGCAACCCCAAGCAATAAATTTCGATAAAAGATACTGCTTCTTATGATGACTATGACATCTGACTATCACTTCCCGTCATTATCATTACAAATTACCGATATTCCCACACTTTCAGATTCGTGGTAATGATTGTGACTCAGCGGCAGACGAGATAAGACTTTTTGACGCAGTAATCAAAAAAGGTAAAATACAAGGTACGCACGTTTATCAATGGACATTAAATAATAGATAATGCGGTGAAAGCTGATAGGACTATCAATTAGTTATATTTCCAATCAAATCGCTCACACGTAGAAGGGGGAGTACCAAAGCAATTCCAATAATGATATACCACGCCAACTGTCGCCACCCTTAATTCTCTTGGTAATATGTAAAAGTCACCCTATTGTTGCATGCTACCATTTGCGACGCTTTACTCTGATCTGAAATCGGAAGCTCGGCTCTGAACTCGGAAATTTACTGAAACAATAGCCATGGGAGGACCTCTTATCACATATGGACTCGCTTCGACAGCAGTCCTGGAACTCTATCCGGACATTTACCAGATATTCTTGCAAGCAGGCTGGATAGAATATTTCAGGAGACTTCCGGACTTTAACGAGCAACAAGTCCTGGAATTTGCATGCAACTTGAGAGAAGGATTCTCTGTCGTTCAGGGAATTCAAATCCCAGTTACAGAAGAAGTGATAGCCCAAGCCACTGGGCTACCAACTAAAGGCATAAGATGGTTCAGCAGGAAGCATTTGATTCTCAACGCGCAGCAGGATTTCTTACGACCAGGCGAGAAGATAGAACCTAAGGGCAGAGGCGTAGCACTGCGTCGTTACCTCCACCATGGCCAAGAATTTCCGAATTTGTCAAGCAATACCTGATATGCGAGGGCCGCTATCAGGTAATTTACCAGCACGATTTCATGCTGTTAAATCATTTGAGAAATGGTCAGCTGATAAATATGCCATATTATCTATTGGGTTGTCTTAAGAATATGTCACGATATGCTGTTAATGCGAAGCACCCACTTCTGTCCCTAAAACATCACCGGTTAATCCAATTACTCATTAATAGAGGCCTTGCCTTAAATAATCCTCCACCCCCCATTCATCCCCCGCAGGAAGCTTAAATTCCACAACCAGAATATGAACCTCCTCAGCAAATAGAGGATATGCCTGAGCAAATCCCCCTGCAAAATCTTCAGCAGGCAGAATGCATCCCCGAACAAGCCCATCAAACATCTCTGCAAACTGCTGAAAACGAACAAGTAGCAGCAGAAGTAACCGCAGAAACAACCCCACCCCCTGAAAAGGCCAATCCTTCCACCCCCATACTTCACATTTCTACTGATGACTCTGATGATAATATCCCCATTTCCCTCCTTAAGAGAAAGAAGCGCCAGATAAAGGAAACCCCACCAAAAAGAAGAAAAACCAGGGTTTCAGCTAAGACATCTGCTGCTCCGGCTACTACCCCTGAAATTGACCTGAAAAGGAAAATGCTCACATTTACGGCTTTCCTACCAAAACGAAGAACCCGATCATCATTAGTAGCCAAAATCCCGAATCCTCCTAGTTCACCACCCATTACTTTAAGAATCCGTACCCCCACCCGCCCCCAAAGTCCATCCCCTTCACCCTCGGAAGTGGAAATGCAGAACATTCATAGCTTTGTGACATCATATGTTAAGGCAGCTGATACACAAGAACCAGCTGCCGACACCCAAGGTAATAAGGATCGAATGGCTGTAACACAAGAACCAGCCACTTCCCCAGGTGACACACAAGAACCACCTGTGGGGAACACTGACCAGGATGATGAAGTGCAACCCCTGCCTCCACTGGAGCCTACTGCCCCGCAAGATCAGCCCACTATACCTGCCTTGCAGGAGGAAATTGAATTCCTAAAATTACAGATTCAGGATTATCAAGAGGAGATAATAAGAATTAAAGAAGCATATCAAAAGGAATTCAGCCTGCATGTTTTAGCGCAAGTGGCCTCGGCAGCAGAGAAAAGTGAAGACAATGAGTATATGTGTGCCACTTGTGGCGAAATATATACCCAAGCAGGATACAAGGTAGTGGCGGAGCCGATAGAGAATGTTGCCACTGTTGCAGATGACACGGAAAGACCTGCTTCTGCACAGACAGAAACATCACAACCCTATGCTAGAATGAAAGAACCTGTTGTTACACAAGAACCAACAGGCTCCCAACAGAAAGTGCACACAGAAGAACCTGTTGTTACACAAGAACCAACAGGCTCTCTGGAGGAGAAAGAAGACCAAATCAGAGAACTTACTGTAACACAAGAACCAGTAAGTTCCCTAGCAGAGACGAAAACAGGAGAAAATATAGACTCACCACGGCCCACCCAAATTATTATGGAGGAAGTTCTTACACAGAAATCAGCAAAGGAGCAAGAAGATACAAACCTACCCTGGCCTACCCCAATTACCACAGAACACAGTGAATCAGGACAGCAACAGGAAGAGATACTAGCTGCAAATGAAGAAAAAGATGTTGGAGTATCCCAGCCTACTCCAACAGAACAGATTTTTCTTACTGATGCTTATACACAAACAGAGTCTCCTTCTGTTAAGGATGCATGTATAGAAACAGAAAGCTTTCAGGCATTGAAAGGAAAATGGTGTAAAGAGTATGAGCAGTGAAAGGGTAAAACATTTGAACAGCAGAGAGGGACCTGGTTTAATCACGCATACAGAAACTGGGAAGCAATTGAGCAATGCAGAGCTCAATATAAAGAAATCACAGAGCTAAAAACCAGATTGTCCCAGATGTTCGAATTATTTCAAAGAATATTAGCCATGAGGAAGCCATCTTTTAATTATGCAACATTTTTAAGGGAAAGATTAACGTTCTTGCAGATAAAAGCTGTAAGAGAAGGGAGACCCCATCAAGTGGTTACAGCAGAACAGTTTATGCAAACTTTTGCAGAGGCACCTAAGAATGACCAAAATCTGCTATGTGAGCTCTACCTACACAATGAAGCAATGTCCGAAGAAAGGAACAAGAATATGCTACCTGTGGTTGGTGACATACAACTGAGAGCCTTTATTTCCTTTTTAGCCAACCAGCTCACATGGCAGAATGCCTTCATCTCAGCCCAACATAATGAACAAAATTGTCTTCTGTGGATTAGGGCTGAACCACATAATGCAGCTACTTTTATTGTACAACACCAAACATTGATAAAGAATTCTGATATGAAAAATCATCTCAGACAATTGCAAGCAATAGTCCTGAAGGACTGTCAGCACTATTTGAAAACCAAAGTACCCTTGGCTGTTAAAGCAAATAATCTCTTTTGGGAAAATTGCCCCAAAGAAAGGAAAGAATATCATCCTTACAATCCAGCAAATTTGCAGGTAGCACTTACAAGGGTACCTTTTTATATTAAATGCATGCAAAACTGTGCTGAGAGCTGGATAGGCTACAAGTTTAAATTTCCACTTTTATGGTTATCCGGGGAACAATATAAGGGTCACTTTGGGTTATCTACTAAGGAGGAGGCAGTAGCATGGAGACAGATACGGACTGTCTGTGGTTTTAGAAAAAAGTTCGACGTCACCTCCTACAACTATTGTCTCAGTAATTTACATTGTTCATCCCAATACTCCGACTCGGATTCAGAGTAAAACATTGCATGGGGACATGCAATATCTTCAGTTGGGGGGGATGTTAGGACCCAAAATTGACCAATTTTGACCTTATATTTCCATCATAATATTATCCTTTTCAGTCATAAGTTATAAGCTTTGATCACACAATGACTTGATCACCCCAAGGTATGGAGTAATTTCCCGCATATCTATATGTTTAATTGTTCACTGCATATTCGTAAGTACCTTTGTATTTATCTTGGGAAAGCTGACTAAATTGCTAAGTAATTGTCTTAAGCCCGCAGGAATTATAACCTATAGTTGCTATAACACCAGAAACAGCAACTACGCAGTTGCTGCAACACCAGAAGCAACAACTACGCAGTTGATATAGTCAGCAACAGAAATCACCTAAAGTGGGTATTTTGCATCAGCTGGGAATAACAACGGCAACTATCTAAGGAACGCTGACGTGGCTGAATCAAGCAATTGTCCAAAGCAAGTAGAACACAGTTACCAGGACTTAGAACCAGAATAGCATGGGGAATCGGCGAAAGGAATGTACGTATCCCAAGGAAGACGGTTGAAGAACAGTTACCAGCTGTGTAACAGCTAGAACCTAAACACAGAATATATCGTCATATTGTTGCAACAACATCTCTGTAATTCTTATTTTTGATTAAACGGATCAGCCAATTGAACCGTAACAATCTATTGTAATAGATGTCTCCTCTATAAAGAGGAGACATCTACATTAGTCAGGGAGTAGTCTGTAAGAGCATTTTGTAAGAATATCAGCAATTATGAACTTTACTGTACTCGAATTTTTGACAGATGAATAGAAGAACGTTCTGAGTATTTAAGCTATTCTTCGCGTTCTGGGGAATCTTGTGAGAGGGATTGGGCCCACCTTCCTCACAAGATTCACCCATTTACTTTGCTGTCAAGTGTGTAAGTGTGTGATAGTTTCTTTTTGCAGATACTCTTTTTGGACTCCGTAGCATTACCTCTTGCAATTCTGTTTTGCTAGCACTCTGTTTTATTAAGTTATTTGAAGTTATGCAAGCTTGTTTCATCGGTGAATCTGAGTGCAGTGTTGTGTTGCAATCTGATTCCAGGGGCAGGTGCTGAACGTCCTCACCTGGAGGATAGGGTCCTGATCCTCTGCCAACAGAGCATCCATTTCCTTGTTTCTTAGATCTGTAATTTTAATCAATTCCTTTTATTTTTATCATCACTGTGATAACCTAATACAAAAACTAAGTATACTACAGCTTTCGATGCTTTTAGAATTTAAGTACAAACAGTACGCAGTGGCCTTTCGAATAAAAAAACTTTCCTAGGTTGACAATTAATGTGGTACTTGATTGTTTAATTAATAAACAATTCAACTAGCCAACAAACCATATATTATATATGGCACATAATTATAACAATTTGCTATGTTAATGCAAATGGTTGCCAAGCAAATCTCGGGAGGCTCGTGGGTTTGACCCTGGGACCCACTATGGGTTTATAAAAAGGATTTGCCATTGTGCCAAAGCCAAAGGAGTTGTAAAGTGAAGCTACATATATTGTTTTATGAGTGCTTGTAATATGCCTTTTGAGGCATAACTTGGCCAATATTGGGCCTTTTTGAAATCTGTAAGTTGTGTTGGAAAGATAAGTTCGAGGCCTTCTGATAGTAGCCATTGATGTTTGTGAGCACATTCCAGAATGATGAATTTTTATGTAAAGATACTTTATGTGCATTTTCAATACAACGGACGCCCATTAGAAGCGGATCCGGAGATGTAGTCCAGGAGGGATGAACTTCATCATCAAGTTTTATGTGTTTGCTTCTTTTCTTTGTTGTTCATTATTAATTTCAGATTTCAAGTTTTAAGTTTAAAGCACTTAAATATCAATTTTCCTCATTTATTCACTTAAAAGGCAACCTTAGTTAATATTTGGTGAAATTGTGCAAATAATCAATTTTGCTCTTTTCGGATTAGTGATAACGCATGATAACGCTCAATTGCAGCAAGGTAAAAAGGTAAAATAAAGGAATTAGGTAACGTAATCAATATATTGTTATGTTTATTTATTCACTAACAGTTATGTGTTTATGGCAGTATGATGAAGGGGATTGCATGGCAAAAGAGACTGCCATGAAATCTTGAAGAACGCTTGGGTTGAGCTTTCCTTTGGAAGCATTGGGAACCCATTGGGATTGAGTCAGGGTGTTTGTTACTAGTTTTGTGTTTTTGGTGCTTTATGATTTGTTTGAGCTTGATTTGTGGTTTCATTTATGTCTGGTGCATGGCCATGCCACTTTGTTTGTGGTGTTGTATTGTTATTGGCCTCTCATGGTTGTCTTCTTGTGTGTTTCTTGTTCTTGCCTTTTATGTTTTGAGGGCATTGGGAATTGGTTGGAAAAGAGGAAAGCTAATGGAGCTCTGGGAAAGATGAATGAAACCCAATAGGTAATGTAATACTCGGATGAAGCCTCGTGCATGTATATGGGTAGTTGAAGGCAAGAATATGACAACCGGTTGGATTGGTTAGGTCCATTGGGTTAAATGGACAGTGGTAGGATAGTCATGAGAAAGGTAATCAAGTAATGTAAATGGATTTGAGGCATCAGATGCCTTGGCTATGTTAGGAACTGTGGTTTTCAATGTTATGCACGGATAAAGAGAGTTATCTTAACCTTGATCTTATGATATATGGTAATTATGTTGTGATCATGATTATGAAAATGTTTATATGTATACATGTATGTTCGTATGTCGTTGTCCGATAGGGTCATCAAGGATCATTCTTGTGGAGGAATGATTGCTTATGCAAGTGAATGACATCAAGAGGTTCATGGTTGATGAGGAATAAAGTGGAAAGTGTATCCTTCACATATTTATGAGGTCAATATCACGTGGATATGAATTGATATTGTGTGATTATAATATGTCTATGTTTATGCTATCGCAGGTAATGCTAAGGGATACATCAACGGAATGTGAGCAGTGTGATCTGTGGCATGTTGGGATAAGCATAGATCGTGGAAAGACAGTGGAAGCAAGGTTGCCTGGTAGAGACAGTGTGGCCTCTGGATGTGTGGTACTACTGTTGTGTATCTATTGTACCTATAGTTTTGTGTGCATTTTGCATATGTGGTACTGTGTACATGTCGTGTTGTGTGCATGTTTCATATGCAGTACTGTGTACATATAGTGTTGTGTGCATGTTATAAGTGCGGTACTGTGTACATATAATGATGTGTGCATGTTGTATGCGCGATACAATGTACATATAGTGTTGTGTGCATGTTGTATGCATGGTACTATGTACATATAGTGTTGTGTGCATGTTGTATATGTGGTGCTATGTACATATGGTGCGGTGTGCATGTTGTACATGTGGTGTTGTGTAAACGTTGTGCAAGTGGTGCTATGTACTTGTGATGTTGTGTACACATTGTGTAGGTGGTGTTATGTACATGTGGTGTTGTGTACACATTGTGCAAGTGGTGTTATGTACATGTGGTGCTGTATACACATTGTGCAAGTGGTGTTGTGTACACATTGTGCAGGTGGTGTTGTGTACATGTTGTGCAAGTGGTGTTGTGTACACGTTGTGCAGGTGGTGTTGTGTACACGTGGTGTTATGTACATGTTGTACAGGTGGTGTTGTGTACAAGTGGTGTTGTATACATGTGGTGTTATATACATGTGGTAAACATGGTGTTGTGTACATGTGGTACACATGGTGCTGTTGTACATTTGGTATTGTGTATATGTGTTATTGTGTTACAAGTATTGTGTAGTCATTACATTGTGACACGTGTATTCATTGTGTTGTACTCTATGTATGAATATGTATTGTGTTGTGTTGTACATTGAGTCTAGGTGTATGTATTGTGTAGTGTTGTACGCCATGTGTGGGTGTATGCATGTGATGTACACTATGTGTATGTGTATGAGAAGATAAGTACTGGGTGCTTGCCCGATGTGGCAACTGATTTGATATGTATATTATATTCTTTCCAAGACTAGCCACCCTAGTTAACTAGGGGATTAGAGGGGGGGTGGTTAGCCTGCCAAAGCCTGCCAACCGCCCAAATTTTTTTTTTAGACCCTATATTAGGTGCACGGACCTACCTATGGTTTTGTGCATGGTTTTCGCACATGGTTTTGGGCGCAATGATTTTCAGTCCATGGTATTGGATGATTCGACATCTATATATATGTATTGTAACATTGAAAGGAATATAATGAAAAATCAATCTCGTAATCCTGGTTTTGGGATCCAGGGAAAAATCTCTGTGTATATTTGTGTTATGTGTTATACTCTTGCTATTGTTGTTGTTGTTTGTTTGTTTGTTTGTTTGTTTTTTTTTTTTAGAATTTGTATGCAGGTAACTTTTGTATGGGGTTAAAACCTACATTTGGTATCAGAGCTACTTTGGCTTCAAGAGGACGCATTTGTTGCTGAGGGGTTTCACTCGAGCCTGTGGTAGACCCTGTTCAGCGAGAGATATGTGGGATCGATTCTGGGGCTGAAAGAAGATAGTGAGCAGTGGAAAGATAGAGATCGATAAATTTAATGGTCATAGTTTTGAGTTGTGGAAACTTAAGATGGAGGATCTGTTGGTGGATAAAGAGCAGTGAATCGTGGTAGATTCGGGTACTAAACCAACAAGAGTGTCTGATGAAGAATGGAAGAAGTTGGATTGGAAGGCAAAGAGCATAATACGATTGTGTGTCTCAGATTCAGTATTGCTAAATATATCAAGGGAAGCTACGGCGAAGGCTTTGTGGGACAAGTTAGGGACTTTGTACCAATCTAAGTCTCTGGTGAATAAATTGTTCCCACGAAAAGTTCTATAACCTGAGGATGAAAGATGGTGACTCAGTGACAGAGCATCTGAATGCATTTGATACTGTGGTAAGTCAGTTATTATCTGTTGATATTAAAATTTCATATGAAGATAAGTGCATTAGTTTGTTGTGTTCTCTACTAGATTCGTGGAATATTCTGGTTATTGTAATAGGTAGCAATGCAATTGCCTTGTAGTTTGATGAAATAGTCTCATCTTTGCAGGTGGAGGAAATGAGATGGAAAAATATGGAGAGCCAAAATGCTGATGCCTTGTCTGTATGAAGACGATCCCATAACATAAACAAAAATAAGTCATCGAGTGGGAGATCTAAATCTAGAGGGAGATCTAAATCTCCAGGAAAACTTGTAAAGGTGTGCTGGAAATGCGGAAAGGAAGGGCACTACAAAAGGGACTGTAAATCTAAAGCTCCTGACAAAGGAAGAAAGGGATCTGACGATGCTCCTTTCGCAGAGGTGAAAACCATCTTAGATGAAGATGGGGATGTGTACTTGGCTTCCTCAAGTACACATGTAGATCATGAGGCAGTGTTGATTGCACAGGTGCATCCTTTCCCTTCACTCCCCATAGAGAGTGGTTCTGCGAGTATGAGAAATATGATGGTGGTGATGTCATCTTGAGTGATGATAGGAAGGCTAAGATCGTTGATCGCAGAAAAGTTAAGTTGAATTTGCAAGGTGGAAGGATCATAACACTTCTAGGTGTTCTGCATATTCTTGCATTAGCCAGAAATATGGTTTTTGTTAGAAAGTTGGATGATGTAGGTGTAAAAATAGTGTTCGAGAAGGATACCTGCAAGATGGTTCGGGGAGCACTAGTATTGATGAGGGGAGTTCGGATTGGAACTCTATACAAGCTGCAAGGTAGCACTATTATTGGTGGGTGCAACAATTATGCGGTTCCTGAAAGTGGAGCAGAAAATCTAGTGGTCTCTAGAGAAAAGACCATGCTTTGGCATCAAAGGCTTGGACATATTGGAGAGAAGGACCTTCGAATACTTCATGGTAAAGGTATGGTAGAAGGTATAACTAATAGCTCTCTGGAATTTGATTTATGTGAAAATTGTGTATATGGGAAGTAGAATCGGTTGAGTTTCCCCTCTGGTGGTAAGAGGGCGAAACAGATATTAGAGCTTGTGCACAGTGATGTGTTTGGACTTGTGAAGGTTCCATCACTAGGTAAGTCTGTGTACTATGTATCATTTATAGATGAATTCTCAAGGAATACACGGATATATTTCCTTAAGAAGAAATATGAAGTCTTTGACAGGTTTAAAGAATTTAAGGCTCTCGTGGAAAACCAAATAGAGAAGAAGATAAAGGTGCCAAGGACAGATAATGGTGGAGAGTTTTGCAAGAAGAAATTTGAAGAATTCTGTAAGAAGTGTGGTATATCACAATAGAAGACTACTCCATACACACCTGAGCAAAATGGATTTGTAGAAATAATGAACAAGACATTGATAGAAAGGGCAAGAAGCATGCTCAGTGGTGTCGTGTTAGGACAGAAATTATGGGCAGAGGTGGTGGAGACTGCATGTTACCTGGTCAATAGATCACCTTCATCAACGTTGGAGGATAAGACTCCACAAGAGGTATGGACTGGTAAGAAACCCTCTTTTTCACATCTGAGGGTATTTGCATGTGATGCCATATGGTACATTGTTCCAAAGGAGAAAAGAAAAAGTTGGATAGTAAATTCTGAAAATGGCTCTTTATTGGGTATAAGGGATGGGTTTAAAGGTTAATTAAACTTTGGAACCCAGTAACAAGGAAGGTTGTGTACAACCGAGATGTGGTGTTCAGAGAGGTGAAAGATGTTATTAAACATGAAGTCCAACCAAAGGAACCTGAGAAGATAGAATTTGAGCTAAAGGAGGAAGAACTAGACTTTATAGTAGAAGAGGAATCAGAAGATGAAGTGCCATAAACTCGAGGTGTGAGAAGATTAGTTCGAGAAAGAAGGCAGCCATAAAGGTATAGTCCATCTACTTTCTGTTCAAATCTTGCTTTATATATTACTGATGATGATCCCATAATTGTGAAGGAAGCAGTAGATTGAGAGGATGGCAAACTCTAGAAAGAGGCCATGGTTGATGAAATGGCATCTTTGCACAAAAATGAGGCTTGGGATTTGGTGGAGCTACTGGTTGGAAGGAAACCCATTGGCAGCAAATGGGTGTTCAAGAAGAAGACAAATGCAGAAGGAAAGGTGGAGAAATACAAAGGCTCGGTTGGTAGCAAAAGGTTATTCCCAGGTGCCGGGAATTGATTTTGGTGATATTTTTTCTCCTGTTGCCAAGGTAACTTCTATTAGATTTACTTTTATCTGTTGTTGCTGCTTTTGATTTTGAGGTAGAACAAATGGATGTGAAGATAGCATTTCTTCACGGGGATTTG
>APFE030908829.1:0-15096 GCA_000404065.3 Pinus taeda | reverse complement strand
CTCCTCCCTTAGGCCTTCCCTTTGAGGTCTTTTTATACCTCTCCCAAAGTAGTTTTTTAGTTGGGAGTTGGTTGGGAACAGTTGGGCCACGGGAACTAACAGGTGATCAGCAGGTAAAACCTGTGATCTCTGCCCGAAAATAAGGAGTTTTATATTTTTTTAAGTGTTTTGATACATATACACGGGTTGGGTATATGCCTACCCACGTATACACGCGTTTAACTTAGGGCAATGTCGCGTACAAGGAATAAAACATTGTTTTTTTAAATTTGGGACCAGGTCTGGAAGGAGGGGTTGCCCTAGGCCATGAGTGTAGCATCACAAACCATAATAGTGAGATTTGGAGCTATAACATACAGCTTATATGAAAATAACTAGAAACGGAAAAAGTGTCCTCTACTCCACTTACAATTGCTTATGAATTTTATTGCTTCAAAAAAAAAAATGTATAGCTTTTGCAGTCTTACAATTACTCAAAGTGTAATGAAGCATGTGCTGCATCATGTCACTCCAGTAAGAATGTGAAACATGAGAATGCCATTGCTGAAGAGGGAAATTTGTTCAAATGCGATCAATAATTATTCTCTTCTGAGAAATAAAATTCCTCGTTATTTCTTGTAACTATTCCAACTACATATATTCTAATAATTGATTACTTTTGTTTCTATTTGAATTAATGTCGATATTAAAATCTCCAATAAGTATAAAAATGTAACCACCAAATGCAAATTGTGCCTTTGCTTTTGTTATTTCTTCAATGATTGCGGAAATAGGTACAAGTGGTGCAACATTTACATTTATTATGCATATTCAACATTGGAAATATACTTCCGACAAAACAAGTTCGATTATGTTATTGCAAATTTTTTTCATTGATATGTTTTCTATGTTCTCTTGTATGCAAGTAAGTACTCCATGAAGACAATTTTATATGTTGAAAATAAATTTACGAAATTCAGTATTGGACGATGGATATTTTAAATGTGTTTCCTGGATATAGAGAATCATATCATTCAATAAATCTTCATCATGCATAATGTCATTCACATGAGCATGTAAACTTCATGTATTCAAACTTGCAATCATTAAATTATTTGCATTTGCTATCATCTTCTCTATGTACCACAATTTCCATGATGCTTCAGTTCTTAAGCAATTCATTTCTTCTAATAGTTTATTATTTGCACAAAAGTTTTTGTGTTAGTCTTTGAAGAAGATATAACGATTCCATCATTCTAACACATGACAGTATTGTGTGAACTAGTCCATGTGTTGTCATGCTACTTGGATCAAATGCAAGTCCATTTAACGTTAAACCGTGTTATCGATGAATTGTTTTAGCACAAGCTAGCTGTACTAGAAATTGTTTGTGCATTATAGTTGTAAATATCTTGCTATTACATTTCAATGGCTTTGAAACACACAATATTGGAGTCCAATCAGATGAAACATTTTCGTCATACAGTTCACGATACTTATTTCTTTGAAGTTTACAGATATCTGTATTTACAAAATCTATCCATAACACATTAACATTATTATTGTTTTTCATATATTTTTTGCATACCCTATCAATACCATTAATAAAAACATCTTTTGTATTATAGTTCCTTGTATATAGTTCGACAAGAACATTGCATTTGATAAGTATTCTTGACGGTACTCTCATTATCTTCTCATATGCACCAAATCCTATTTTCTTATCCCGATATTCATCAATTGCATCAATAACTATTAGCTCTTCATTTACACGTGACAACTTTTTTTTGTTACACTTTTGTACATCCATGTTTCTATAAAATAGATATGGAAGCAATGGATCCATTGGGGCAAGTCTATAGCACTTATCGTTTATATATTTTATGTCTTCGTCAGATTGTTCATTCACTCGCATTTTTTTAAGGATTTCAATGAACTTGTTTTCTTTTTGACGTGTTGTCATGCACAATTCATAGCATTTGACTTTCTCTTTCCAGAAATCATATACTAGTTTTTTTCCCACTAAAATTGGTTTCTCAAAAATCATAGAATCTTTGATCAATTGTGCTTGGAACAAGTCACTTGAAAATATAACATCAATATTTTCAAAATAAGCCAACGAAGTAAGCTTAATTTCGTGCAACCATTTGTCGAGATGGTATAGTAATGTTGAACCTATCAAAGATGCTTCATCAATTAGCATAATATGAAACTTTCACAATGGGTTGTCAATGTGTCTAATTTTTCACCTTTAAGCGAAAGATATTCCGATTTGTTAAATGGTAAATGGAATGCATAATGCAATGTTATACCACCGGCATTAAACACTCCCTTCCTTGAATATGCAGTGATGATTCCTTTTAATTGACATGGGTCATATTCGAAAATGTTATTGTATAAGTGAATTAGAGATTGGAATATTGCTATAGCAGCAAATGTTTTTCCAACCCCTGTGCCACCTGTTACAAGTACATACAATGGGTCATTTGGAATTTTTTTCTTCTCGTCAACAATTTCTTTTACTATTCTTTCCTATTCTAGATTAAGCATTCTCATGATTTTAGAGAATTGTGTTTCCTCTAATACTTGTGGCTGTTATACAAGTTCACAAGGTCTCTCAACAATTGATTTTTCATTTTTAGCATTTTTTAAGTATTGTATATTTGATTCGATCTCGTATTCTTGATAACATTTTTCATTTTCCATTTCATCACAAGTAGACAAATTTCTTTCAAACAATTAATTTTCTTTGTTTTCAAGTTCAGTAACTATGCTATCAATATCATTCCACTTTGTCATTGTTTTGTTGGTGAATTTTCACTCATTACATTTTATGGTTTTCTCAAATAAGAAATATGCATTCTTCCAACTCGAATATATTTCCCTAAATACATTTTCGTCTCTACGATATGGGACATACACCATCAATTGTGCTCCGTAATATTTATCAACATCAATATGTTTCTAATACTTTACGTACCTTATAACATATGGTCTGTCAACATTTCCTCTTTTCTTGGCTTGCAGTGTATAACATGATGCAAGTTTCGCTAAACATACATGTTTGATGTTTTTTGGTCATTTCAAATAGCAGACGATAATTGATAAACATGCTATGTTTTCTGGATCATCCGGTTCACATTCCAAGTCTCTTGGTATCTTTAGTAAAAAAATTCGATCATCTATTGTTGAAGTATTAATAAATATACATTTTCTTGAACTAGTATTCAGTGGTATTGACAACACTATATATACAACTTGTTGTGTAGACATTTGTTGTAATTTCAATAAGCCTTTTCCAATTCTTTCAATTGTTTCAATATCACCATCGTTTTTTTGACACTCATTTCGCACATGTCTAAACATCATATGAATCTAGTATAAATTGAGCATCAGTATTTGCACCCCAGATTAATGGAATATGCTAAGCAAAGTTATTAGTCCAAATGTCTGTTGTTCCCCTTTCAAAAAAATTGTTCTTCATCTCAGAGTGCATTGAATTTAATGGATATAATCAGATTCGACAATACCTATTTTTCTAGAAAACTATCAAAATGTATATGTCTCATCATGTTCCACATGCTCTAGTGTATTACATATTGTTCTTGCATTCACTTTTTTCTTTGCATTATCGAATTCCGTAGGCTCAAGTATTCATGTCTTGGCATTGGTGGTATCAGAAAATTGAACCTACAATGCATCTGTTTTCCTTTTCTACAAGTTCTTGTGTGGCCATGACGTTGGGCAATTTTCATATTTGTAGATAGTTTGGTTGAATCACAACAAAATTACTTTCAACAAAGTTTTTATTTCAGTATCCATACTTGTTCCATAAATGGGAACATTTTTAATCCATATCAATCCATGTTCATGTTGGCTTCCTCAATTTTGGAATTATGTTACAAAGAAGTAGTCAACGATATCACCAAAGTACTTGAACTTACATGAAATTAGCATACATAGAGAATTCATTCTACTTATGTAATACCGTACACACGGGACGGGGTCATTTCTTATCAATATATCAATATCACCTTCATCTACTTTGTTTTTAGTACATGGTTTTTTTTTTGGTGTATTTGTTGCAAAGCATATACTAAAGGCTTCCAGATGTGTTCAACACTACTAAATGAAACAAAGAAAGTGGGTGGACCTAATTGTCATATCATTGCATATAATTTCTTGCACAAATGAGAAAACTAGTTTCGAGAATGTCCATATTTTCTTAAGATCCATATAGGCAATATTTGATGCAAGAATGTGTTTCAAATTAGCCTTTGTTTTAACGTCTTTAGCTATTAGTTTTTTTCCTTTTAACTGTCTTTTTATTATACGAATCTAAATACAATTGAATACTTGATTGAGGATAATTCACACTATTTTGTAAAACAAATTCATTATATGATACACAAAATCATGATCTTGATCCAAAACTTCCCACTTAGCAATATCGTAATATGTAAAGTTTTTTGTAACACTATCTAATTGTTTTCTTTCCATAAAACAATGCGGGAAATCTCATCTCTTCCGAATACTTATCTATGAATATTCCCAAAGGCTTAGAGCCTTCACCCGGAGCAACGTTTATTTGATTATTACGAAGATCATAAATACAATACGAATCACTAAATCCATGTAACATTGTCTTTTTCACCGACTCTTCATCAGAATAATCATTATCATCACTGCTTTTTGTATCTGCATTTGTCTCACATACATATGCATCTTTGTTTTCATTAGACTTCTTTCCGATTTTTGTTTATTCTGATATTCTCTAGTCTATAGAGTGGAGCTTTACACAATTGTCTCAATGCCCTCATGACTTTATGAACAAGTATTCACCCAACAATAAATATGTTTTTAAACTTCGAATTTCTTTTGATTGCAAGCCACAGTGCTAGATTCATGAATCTCATGAGGGAGTGCAATTTGAATTTGAGATATGTCATTAGGGACATTGATTAGTCCATCAATCAATGCCAATTGTGGTTTTCTAAAACATTGTCCAAATTCTCGTATTTGCAAAAATGGTATCGTGATGATATCAATCATTCCTCTAATTCATAAATCTCTTTTACTATAGAAATTTTCTTATTACGACTATTTTCTTTGGAACTACAAATTTGATAACTTTGTCATTGTCTAGTGCCTTTTTGCATTTTTTGTATATGCATTTAATTTTCAAGACATCGCTAATTTTTTTCTATGACATCTCTTTTAAACCAAGTTTGATTGCAAGTTTCACATTCATAAACATGAACATCTTGTATTTTCTTAAAATACTATTGTTCAAATAATGTCTTCATTATGTAATCAAATATCTGTGACGATACTTTTTGTTCATTAACAAATATGCTATCTTGTATTGAATTCCGTTGTTTCGATCCTCTAGTAATCTGTCCTTTTTTTATGACATTTTTATTTCTCATGTATTTTTTGAGTTCACGCAATGAAGAATATGGTCTTTTTATTCCATTGAAAAACTTTGTATTAAGTTCCATAATATTTTCATCGATGTTCATGTTCTTAGAGCAAGAAACTAATGGCCTGCATAGTTTCCTAACAACATATGTTTCGAAAATGTCCTTTTTTCTTATATGTTTTTTCATTCTATGCATTGATAGTCGCAATTTCTTATTTGCATTGACAGATTTTGTATTAATTTCTATGTGATTTTCATTCACATTGATGTTTTCGAAGTCAAACGTATTAATGTCACTATGTTTTGTATCAGACTTTTCTATAAATTGATTTTTTTAATCGTTTCAATAGTACATGAAATGTTGTTTTGTTGCAATATTTCTTTGAGATGTTCATAATGCAAATGCTCTGCAGTCATACCAAATTGCATAATATGGAGTATATGTCTGTCTTCTTAGAATGCGTAAAATTCAGACACAATAGCCAGATTGTTAGTAGACCATATGCACATAGTTATGTTGAAAATATATCGTATCCAGTCATAAACAAAAACATCATCATCTATCTTTCCTTTTTCATATGGCATTGCTATTTGTATAATGTATCCTTTCAAATTTTCTATTCCATGAAATCGCTTAATTGTATTTTCTTCCATGTATTTTTCTATAGAGTTTAATGCAAATGAATAATTATGCATTATTATGTTGCAAAAATTCTATGCAATTATGTGTTGTAAACAAGAAAAATCATACTCATTATCCATCAATTGGCATTTTCTTTCAAAACAAATTTCACTATAAACACTCCTGAATCCATAAAAACTCTTAACCATATAATTGGCCATGCTTTTATCTATTTGCATCCATCCATGTTCTGTTTCTTTGTATGTTGTTATATTTATTATAGGTTCATGATATGGTCCTATAGAATGTTTTTTCTTGGAGATGAGTGGTTCGAAATGTCTAGAAATCGAATTCTCATCATGAAACAATATGTCATAATTTTCTTCGCACAAATCTAAATTAAAATGCAAATAGTTTTTCATTGTTGTATTTGAGAAAAGTATTATGGGATTTTTTAGCCAATTTGATAACCAATGTATACATTTTATGTCTCCCCAAAGCCCTCTTTCCTATGCATTGATAGTATGTGAAGCTGATTTTGTCATCATTTCCAAGTAAACATCCAGGGTATCTACACCATCCATATATATTAAAGCATCTCTATTTAATTCACGTTTGTAAGATAGTATGGCTTCGGTCTTCCCTTCATGCAAACAATTCCTAAAATGTTCTATTGTTCCTTCAGACAATTCCATTAGCGTGTATCTAAAGTGCAACAGAGTTCACATACTGTCGAATAGGAAATCTCCCACCTCATATGCAAAATTGTTCAAACAAAATAGATTGTGATGCCTCAGTATTACATACGGGCCATTTCTTTTTATAGCAAATCAATGCTTCTCCATTAATTCTTTAACAATCACACTTCAAACATGTTTGTTCATCGTTTCTTTATCAATTACATTTAAAAAAATAAAAGAGTATTTTAATTTCACTATGAACTATTGCTCAACGACAAGCACAACATAAAAAAATGTATAGGAAAGTAAGTAAAACGATATAGATATAGTCGATTTGCCTAGAAATCTTGTATATGAACGAGATATAGAGTCACACAACAAATGATCCACAACATACTTGATACAAATATCATAATATTTGTATTTGTTTTTGAAAATAGATATTGTGTACAATTCTTATGCTAACAAGCAAAATACACAATTCTCAGAATAGGAGTATTGATTCCGATAACAAGTGAAAAATAATTTGTAATAAAAATCATGCATCCCCAAAAAAATAATGCATGATCAACACCTGGCCAATGCAACTACCGACATGTTACATGTTAAAATTACGCCACAACTTTATCAAATTTAAAACATTTTATTTAGGATTCATAGGCTAAAGAGCAAGTTATTTCTTATTTTTATTACTATTATTATTACTAAAATATATCACAAAATCCTCATAAAACTTAGACCCTTTGATTTATGATTTACGCCAAACAATGACTATACAAAATAATAACAAACACAATGTTTCTATGGAAAAATTATGTGCTTATGCATTCACTTCTCATCCTGCACAGTTCTCTCGCACATAAACATAGATTGGAGATGTTGTTCAAGCTCAATTGAAAATCGAAAATGTATTTTGCAATATATCATAAATCTGGAAAACAACCAACATTCCCCCCTTCTCAGATTAAGCCACAAGTTAATGAAGCTCACATTGCTTATGATATCAAGGATATGTAGAAATTTACATAGCTCTTAGTTTTCTTTCGTATTTTTCCTGGGGGAGTTAATAAATAAAATAAGTTTATAATAACCTCATGTCAATCCTTCTTCAAATTTTTGAACACTAGAACAAGGAATTGTATTGCTATAAATCAACACACATATACCATCAACTTTGCACAATGAAATGTCCTGAACATACCCTATTCAGAGCAATAACACAGTCAGAGAACTCACGAAACCCCCCATTCTACAACACAGAACTCGTTTTCTAGTTATTTTATATCCAATAGAAAACACATATGCTTCCAATCTAACAAAAATGCATATGTGCCATATTTCATATCAAATCCATTCTGCGCAAAAATATCACATATTAACATTAATAGTTTAACAATAATTTACATATGCACCACCGTGCACAATGAAAAATAACAATTTAATCATTATGTTCTTTCACAAATACCCTGACCTTTGCAAAGATTCATAGTTCTAAAATCAAATATCTCCACAATTTCTCCCTCTTCCATCCTTTATACTCCGCACAATAAAATCTCCACACAATGAAACATAATAATATTCCCCACTCTCTTACACATATCCTCCGTAAACTTTCATATGATATACGATAAGGAAATGTGTAAAAGAATTAGAATTTTTTTGGAAATCAAAAACCATACCCCATCTTCCGTATAATCAAATCTCCAAACAATGAAACATAATAATAAGAAAATATTAACATTAATTTCCACATGCACTCCCTATTCTCCCGAAAATACCCCGTCCTAATAAAAGCTTCACACAATTAAATCTCCTATATAAACCATGTCGTAAGAAAATATTGAATTCTAACACCAATTCTCAGAGCAATAACACATTGTCAAATCATTCTCCCAAAAATACCCCATCCTAATAAAATCTCCACACAAACTCCATCGTGCGCAAATATTCAATTCTAACATCAATGCCCAGAGTAATACCACATCGTCAAAGCACTCGTAGTTTTCCATATTTTTTTTATCGTTAATAGAAAACACATATAAAATCTCACAGATTAACATCAATATTTTAACAATGCCCTATGCACCACCTCACATAATGGAAATCAACAATATTAATAATTTCACAACTTCTCTCCTGCACATACCTCATACTCCACACAATAAAAGCTCTGAACAACAATATACCAAGTCCTTCATAAACATTTGTACGATATATGATCTAGAAATTTGTAAAAGTATCTCCGCTCAACGACTTGTGTAGTGCTCAACCCCCCCCCGCCCCCCTTCCCTCTCACAAATTAACATCAATAGAAATTAACAATATTAATCATTCTGCACAGCCAACACTCTATACAATGAAATTTCCCACACATACCCTATTCAAGGAAAAAACACAGTCAAAGACCTCACGAAAACACATAACTTGTTTTCCAATTTTTTTATCGCCAATAGAAAACACATATGCTTATAATATAATACAAATACCTCGTGCTACGCAATTTCTCCCTTGCACATACTTCATACTCCGCACAATGAAACATAATAATATTCATTGCTCTCCTTCACATACTCCATCCTCTGCAAACATACGACTAGGAAATGTGTAAAAGTATTAGATTTGTTTGAGAAATCAACAAACATACCCCATATTTCGTACAATCAAAGCTTCGCACAATGAAAAATAATAAATAATAACATATTGACATTAATAATTTAACAATAATTTCCACATGCACCTCGTCGTGCACAAAGATTCAATTCTAACATTAATGCTTAGCGCAATAACACATTGCCCCTGCAAAGCAAAATAAATAATGCTAACAATGCAACACACAACCACAATAATGTTAATTCTCTTGTGCAGATATCCTTCTCATTCTGCACAACCACGTTATTACATTCCACACTATATATGAATTAATAAATAATGGTAGGCCCTAAAATATTTAGTATATTATAGTAATTAATTAATGATAATATAATTAATTTATCGTGTTTCATACATTGTGCGAACATCATAATTTGTGCGGAGGTTTCATTATTTCCGAGGTTGGTAATTTCATTCACTCTTTTGTGCAGAGCTTTGCTTGTGCAAAACTTTTAGCACAGGGAAAGCTTTGCACAAGTTATCGATGCCGTTTGTTTTTGTTTTATTGGGTGTAAGGATTTTATTGTGTGGAAGTGTGAACAAAACACTTTCTTCGTAGACCCAAAGTGACTCACCCGAGGAGGGACATGCACCCAAGAGGCTTCATAGAGGTGGCAGACATATCATTACTTGTCCCGGAACTTGGTGTGCAAAATGAGAATCAAGGTGAAGAGAGCATTAAGGAGGCAAAAAGTGGATGAAGGACTTCAAATATTAGCCGAAGCCTCTTTAGCCTAGCATGACACTTGATGGAGAAGCTCCAGCCCAAATTTCAAGAAATTTGGGGCATTTTTGGTATTTTGACAAATTTTAGCACTAAAAAATAGAGTTTTTCTCCCTGTGCGCCGCACCACGTGGCACACACTTTTTCTAGGAGGCTCTAAATTGCAAAGAGTTTACATCATTGGATTTGGCATGAAAAACCATGATTGCTGGTGCATGGCCAAGAAGTTTGGGCAAGTTTTGAGTCCTCAAGAGGTCAAAAACACTCAAAAAATGACCTCATTGCCCCTATTTTGACACAAATGAAGCAGTCTTGGGCGAATGGAGTTTTGGAGGGGCAAATGGACACCAAATTGAAAAATTCCACTTGGGTTGGAAAGTAGACAGTTAGGGCTTTCCAACAAACCCTCTTAGGCTCAATTTGGACTTCAGGAAGTACCTCAAACTCAGCTCCAAGTGGCGCAACACATAAAGGATTTGGCGCGGCGCACAGAGGATTTTTGCCCAATTTTTCACCTTCCAGCTCAGAAATTCGGCCAGTTTGACTAGTTTTGCTTTTTGATGTAATTTTTGATCTATCTTGATGTAATTGGATAAAGATGATGTAATTTTGGCACTTATTTACTTGTTTTAGATGATTCATTCACTAACAAATGAAAATTTAATGAATGAATCAGTTTCCTAACATATAGAGGCAAGTTGTTTTGATTGCCTAGATTTCAGTGCTTGGTTTAGAATTGGTTGAAACAACTCCTAGAATGATGAGCTCGACCCTAGAGGCATGGGAGTGAGTTAGGATGGTATATATCATGTATCTTCTTAGTCATTTTTAGGGTTGGACACTTGGGATTGCTTGGGCATATCATTGTACATTCTATCTCTGCATTTTTGGCTAAGGAAAGACCAGGGTTTTGCAACACTGTTTGGGATCCATGTGGCATTATGTTTTGATGGTGTTCTTCTCTAAGTAATTGTAAGTTCATTAGTGTTATGTTTATCATTTTCCTTTCTCTTCTTCTGAATTTGAACAAATGAGTGATTAAGGTAGAATCCATTAATTGATATGCTCTGCCTTTGAATTTGTTTAAATTTCCATGTTTTCATCTGTTTAAGGAGAATTCTTGAGACTCTCTTGCTCTCCTTAGCTCCTCACCAATCTGATCCATCCATTCACTCACTTTAAAGCATCAAAACAATTTCCTTCCTTGCCCCAATCAGAACTCTGCAGAAACTGTGCCTCATCCCCGAGCCCAATTTGCCTTTCCCTGTTTCCAGCACAAAACCCCCAAACACTCAAATCAAACCCTTGTACTTTATACCTAGCCTAAAATTAGCTTTTATTTCACTCATCTCGAGCCCCATCGATTGTCTTTTGCCGAGATCGACCCAGAGAGAGCCCTCTTTTGTCCTCGTAGGGCTAGCTGTGAGGCTGAGCGTGGTTTGATGTGGACCTAGAACCTTGCCTTTCCAACCTGAGGCAAATCTAGGCTCTAACATAGTGGCAACTCCACTGGGGAAGAACAAATGGTTTGCTTGTTAGTGTTATTTGATTTATAAGCTACAGACGGAGCCTGAAGTTAGCCAGGTAGCCTTCGAAACGCTCTTGCTTTGCATTAGCGAAAGTAGATGAAAGCTGCTTCAGTCAATCTCCGGTCTAGTTTATAAACTGAACATCTGATCTAAACGATCACCCCAATACATGTATCAAGTTCAGATCTGATGGTTGATGGTGAACAACGATCAGACACAGTAAGGCTGAAATCATTCACTTGGTGATTCCAAATCATTTTCGAGATTAGATCCAAAGACTCCACTGGAGGATGAACCTGACCAGCAAAAACATGAAAGGAAAATATGGAGAGATCAGGTATTCAAGTTGGAATTTCATCCAAGACATTTTGTTCTTTGTTCTAAATTATTTCTTCTCTTTTCTCGAGAATGTCAAGAAGGCTTTGCAAAGTATACTGTATTTGAGAAAATATCCTCGGCTTGCAGTTGACTCTTTCCCTTTGAAGATTGTAAATACCAAAGATTTGCATGCCTTTGAGCTTGATAATGACCCTTTTTCTGAATCTTGTGATGACCATATTCAAACTGATGAACCTCAAGAGACCAAGACTGATTCTGCAGTATTTGTACATACCCCTATACCTCGTAAAATTCCAGATCGATACAAGCCTATGATTTTACCTTTTGTACTCCATGCTTTCCCTGCAAATTATTATCTCTATTTGCCAAGATTTGACAGTGAATGTAAGAATGTCAACGCTGAGCAGCATGTGCAGAACGTTGAGACTTTTCTAGACCTTTTTGAGGTTGAAGACAAAGATGTTATATTAGGCATTTTGCTCTTTCTTTGCAAGGTAAAGTGAAGAGTTGGTTCAAAACCCTGCCTGATGCGAGCATCTCAGATTTATAGCAGTTCATCAAAGCTTTCCTTGACAAGTGGGTGATTGGACAAAACCTTTTCTTAATTGTAGAAGAGTATAACTAGCTGAAAAGATTGCCAAGGGAGACAGTACAACAATTTTCGGCCAGATTTAACCAAGTTTATTATTCGATGCCAGTTGATATAAGGCCTCCTCCTAGATCTGCTCTCTTGCACTATCAGGGTACCTTTGATCCGGAAATGGAGTTTCAGCTGAGAGAAAGGAATATTGCAACACTTCACGAGATGTAGAACAGTGCAGTAAATGTAGAGGCTCATCTGCTGATCCAAAGGGCAAGGTTGAAAGAAGAAGAGATGACAAATGTGGATCCAGAGAAATCTACACCTTCAGAGGAAAAGCTTGACATATTGGTAAGTGCAATGGAAGATATGATGCCAAAAATCACCGCAAGGAATGATTATGATGTTCAAGCCCATCGCTCGCTGATTGAAGAAGAACAAGTTGCTGATCCAAAACATTTTGTTTCTTATCCTAGTTGTCAAAGTGATTATTTTATAGATCATCTTGGAGAAGAGAGATTTGTTGATATGACATGCATGCTTGATGATATCTTTTATCTTGATGATTTTCCCTAGTTTGATCAGTATGATGATGATTATGTTCTCCAAACATAAGCTAATCTTGCAAACAAACAAGCAGCTAGTTTGTGGGAGGAAGAAGTTCACTTTCAGTAGCTTGAGTACAGTGATCAACCGATGCCTATGACAGTGACGAGGAAAGTGCAACAAATTTTGAAGTAAGTGAAGGGTCTTTGCCTTTTTGTTTTGCTTCGTTTCAGTTCATCAGAGACAACATTCATGCAATCAAAAGTCAATCGTCGATAAGTCTTGATCTGGACCATCTTGAGAGCAATGAAAACCTTGTTCAAGACTTCTCATATCCAGATTTTCAACCCCCGAATGCCATTGATTGTCAAGTTGCACATGAAAACATGGAAGCTGGCACATATGATCAAACGATACATGATGAATCCCTACCTTTTTGTTTTGAATCATTTCAGTTTTTGAAAGGTAAGTTGCATAGTAAATCTTCAAATGAGCAGCCTGTAGGAAATCAACAATCTCTAAGTTTTAATGTTGAGGATGAAGGTCATATTACAGATGAAAGTGTGGTAGCCGAAATACATTATCTAATGATGCAAAAGGATTATGTACCCTTTTGTTTCGAAGCTTGTCAGTTTATAAGGCAGAATCTTCGTAATATCTCTAAAGAAAAAGATGAACAGCCAGTAGGATGTCATACAGTTTTCATGGATAGATCGCAACAGTCTTCTCAAATTTTTAATGATCCTATTGCTCGTGTGTTGGATAATATCTGTAGTCAAAGTATTCATACAAACTTGATTCGACAGCCGATTTCATTGTTATTTTTAGCAGGAGTCTCATCACAAAGCTCAGATCAAAGTTTGCATTCATGGTATGAGGAGAAGAGAAGTAATTCATTGGATGAGCTAAGTCCCAGTGTGCATGAATTTCAAGATCGTTATGCAGTGTTTTTGGAGGCGGATAGAGAATCCATAGTATTCAACGGATTTGTTCACAAGTTTCCATGGGAGTTTCCTTTCGATTCTTCCCTTTTCTTGCGCATCAGAAAGCAATTGGGAAGAAATCAAATATCAGCCATGATGCTTACATGGTTGCATTGGCTGTTCCATTTCACTTGATGAAGTGGTGAAAAGAGTAATTAGAGTAGGTTGTATTGAATAAGCTTCATATTGAGCATCATTTCCAATTTGTCGATTGTGTTAAGTATTGAGTCAATTTTAGTTGAGTGAGAGTCAATTTGTGTCGTCACGTCATCAGTTTTCAGTCATGCATTTCAGCTTGGGTTTTTTACTCCATTGCCCAATGGATGAAGGCATTGTCTGCTCTCCCAAAGATCTGCCATTCTTGGCACCTCCAAGGAGCTACCATACCCATTGGAGCTGATGTCAGTGTCAGCCTTTGCAGCCTTGCTCCATGATCAAGCATGCTCTTACAAAATGATTTTAAGGTGTCGAGGTCAAATTTTGTCATCTCAGTGAGCCTTCAAGCAAAATTTGGTCACTAGGTATTAGGTCTAGGGTTTGATTTCACTCCTTTCAAAGTTGTCCAAATGTCAAGTCCGTGTCACCATTCAGCTGAGTGTACCATCATTCAGAGGGTTTTCATCATCATGTCAGGTTCCAATGGGTCATTTTACATCTTGTTCATGCTTCAGTTGCGCCTAGCCAAGGTTCATTTCCCTCTCCTAGGGTTTTGAAGCTAATTTCTCTTGGATGGTCAAATCATCGGAAAAATTTGTATCCTGATGTTCATACACCTTCCCCTATCCATAATGTATCTTATTAAACACTTCCCATCACTAAAATCCCCCAAATTTCTCATTTTCGCACAAACCCTAGTTTCTTGCTACAACTTGGCAATTTTCTAGGTTGGGCCTGTGTTTAGCCCTTTTGGACCCCTTCCCCTCACTAATTTTCTGATATTCCACTTTCTCCTACTTCCTAACATCCCTCCCTACTTCCAAAAATTTTCTCAAGAATTTAGAAGCCCCTTATCCCCTTCATTTCGCTTCATTTCGACAAATCCC
>APFE030908828.1:258554-274279 GCA_000404065.3 Pinus taeda | reverse complement strand
AACCAGGGAGAAACTAAGAATATGCTCAGTTTCAATTGGTCTTCAAGGATGACGATGAAGATGAGAAACAACCAAGTCCAAAGAGGAGTCATTGTCCAGCAAATGAAGCAACGATGGAGTTGCTACAATCATTCTCCAAGTGGGAGATTGTTGCATGTGGAGCATAATTTTTCAGAGGTCATTGTTTCAGCTGGATGTATACCCCAGGCAGTTTGTACACCCCTCCACGCGGGGGGGTGCGGGGGTCCGGGGGCCAGCGGTCCCCCAGGGGGCTCGGGGCCAGCGCCCCTGAAGCTAAAAACAGATGTAAAATTGCCTTCTAAAAGTATAGTAATTTCTAGTCAATCTGGGCCATTCATTAGGCAGATGATCTGACGGTAGAACTTATGTTTAGTTTATGGTTTTTTTCCCTAGAAGGAAATCCCTCTCTTTGTATGAGGGCATTGTATTGGGTCTGTGTAATATATGTGTATTCTCCAAGCGAGAAGCAGAGAGGTGAGACTATGAGAGAAAACATAGGATATTACAGCAGATCTGCTGTAGGTTGTGTCTCTTCATTTTGCTAGATAATAGAAAGGAAGGATTGGCTATTCAAGTGGATGTAGCCCAAATTGGGTGAACCATGTATATCTGTGCCTCTCTTGTTTTATGTGTTTTTGGTGTTTATATTTCTGCAATATTTTATGTGTTCCATTGCTCCGTAATATATAATTTTCTAACAGTTGTTGCCATCAATTGAGAAAGAAGTCAAGAAATTATTACAAACTAAAATATTTGTTCCTCTTAGATATTCTTATTGGTTGGCGAATTTAGTACCTGTGAGGAAGAAGAATGGAGAAATTCAGTTATGTATTGACTTCTGAAATTTGAATAGAGCATCATTGAAGGGTAATTATCCTCTCCCTAAAATGGATCAAATTTTGAAAAAAGTAACAAGATCTTATAGATTATTAATGATTGATAGTTTTTCAGGTTATAAGAAAATTTCATTGGAGTGATAAGATTAGAAAAAGACAACATTTACAACCCCATGGGACACTTTCATGTATGCAAAGATTCCTTTTGGATTAATGAACATTGGTGCTACATTCCAAAGGGCTGCGGATATAGCCTTTGTAGGTGAAAAGGAGAAGTTTGTGGTAATCTATTTGTATGACATTACAGTTTTCTCCAGGTCAGATGAAGAGTATTTGAAACATTTGCAACAGACTTTTGAGAAATGCAGAAGGTATGGCTTATCCTTAAACACCAAGAAACCTCATTTTTCTTTGAATTACTTGGTCATATTGTATCTAAAGAAGGGGTTAGGATTGATCCAAAAAGAGTAGAAGCAATTAAAAACGTGCCTTTGCCAAGAAGCAAAAAGGAGATCCAATTTTTTTGGGAAAAATAATTTTTCTTAGAAGGTTTTTCCCGAATTATGTAGAAATTGTAAAATAAATTACTAACATGTTGAAAAAGGATGCATAAGTTAGGTGGACTACATCTGCCAAGGAATCTTTCACGAGGATCAAGGAAGATTTTCAAGAAGCCTCTCTATTGGTGAGTCTTGATTATGAAAAACCTTTTCAAGTATTTTCATTTGCTTCTCCTTTTACTCTTGCAGCAGTACTTTTATAAAGAAATCAAGATAATAAGGAGAAATCTGTAGAATTCTTCAGTAGTGTGTTAAGGGATGCAAAGCTGAAGTATAATATTATAGAAAAACAAGCCTATGCTTTGCTAAAAGCACTAAAGGCTTTTAGAGTTTAAGTTCTTCATTCTCAAATTACTGCTTATGTTCCTAGTGATGTTGTAAAAAATGTGCATACTCAGAGTGATAGTGATTGAAAAAGAGGAAATTGGATAGCGAAGATCCAAGAGTATGATATGGCCATCAAACCAACTAAGTTCGTAAAGGGACAAGGATTAGCAAAATTTTTGATAGAAGCTAATTATCAAGCTATGGGAATCAATTTTCTCGCCGAAGTTGCCGAATCCAAAACTGAAGAAGAACAAGGTAAGAATAGAGAACTTGATGACAAAATTCAATAAAAGTATCTTTGTTCTTGGTGGTATAAAGACATTGTCCATTATTTGTGTTTCCTTAGTTTTCCTCCTTCTTTAAATAGAACAAAATATAAAGTTCTTAGAGTCAAAGTTAAGAAGTATGTAATAGCAGATGGAGAGTTGTATTAGAGAGATCAAGCTAGTATTTTACTGCTCTGTTTGATTAAAGGATAGATTATAGAAGTTGTCAATGAGTATCATGGGTGTCTCTATGGTGGACATTACAGTTGGAAGGTTACAACACATAAGATCTTGAGGGTTGGTTTCTTTTGGCCTTATTTGTTTTTTGATGTTTATAGACTTGTCGAAAGTTGTGAAAAGTGCCAAATGTTGAAGAGATTGGAACCATTACCACTGATTCATGTGTTTGTTAAAGAACCATTTAGAAAATGGAGTTTGGATTTTATATGTGAGATAAATCCAGCTTCTAGTGGACAACATAAATGGATTTTGACAGCTACATATTATTTTACTAAATGGGTGGAAGTTTTTCCAAGTAGGAGGGATAATGATTAAGTGGTAATTAAATTTATGGAAAAACAATATTTTCACTAGGATTGGCTGTCCAAAAAAGTTAGCAGAAGATAATGCTTAGGTGTTCAGATCTGCAAAGTTAAATGATTTCTTCCATAAATATAATGTAATACTCTCTCATTTTACCACCTATCACCCCCAAGGGAATGGGTTGGAAGAATCTTCAAATAAAGCTATGGTGAAGATACTTATGAAAACTATTACAAAATATAAGAAAAGTTGGGATTCAAAGCTAAAATTTTCCTTATGGGCGAACATGGTTACTACTAGGAGGTCAACTGGAAAATCACCTTTTGAGTTGGTATATGGAGCATCTGCTTTACTTCCAAACCAGTTAGCAAAAATTGTCGTGGAACTTATCCAAGATGCTCAATAAGAGCCAAATGGACTAATAAGGAGGATGAATCAGTTAGTGGAGATAAATGAAAATAGAGAGAAGGTAATGGAGAATTTGATCAGTTACCAAGAAAAGATGAAGCTGATATTCGACAAAAAGACCATAAATGTTATTTTTCAACCTAGAGATTTGGTTCTTCGATGACATGTAAGGAGAGGAGATAAATAAAAAGATGGCAAGTTTCATCCTGTATGGTTTGGTCCTTTTAAAATAGTAGAAGTCGAAGAAAACAACACCTTCATTCTGGAAATTTTGGATGGTGAACTATTGCAACTTACAGTCAATGGGCAGTATTTGAAACACTACTTTCAACACTGACTTCATTTTATTTCATCATTGTACATACCAGTTTGATCACTATGAATATTTGGTGAACTCTTCATTGTAATTTTTCAAGCTATAATTTTGACTCCATTCCCGAGGTAAAGGCACTAATCTGCGGTTCTTAGTGTTTTGTTTCAAAACACTATTGCCAGGTGGAGACAAATGTTGTAGCTTGTAACACCATTGGTGAAAATTCCATCTAAAAAATATATAAGGCCATGGTCGATGGGACATGTATTTCAAGCTAAATGGTGGGAGAAACATCCTAATGGGAATTGATTCAGTTTATTATGGGTAAGGGAATTAGCAAAGGAAATGGCTAAGGCTTGGAAAGGCATGATGCATTAATTATCATTTTATTCGTGAAAATAATGGAAATTAGGAGAAAAAGGAGGTGGAAGGTCACAGGTTGCATGTGACAAGTAAAATGAAGAAAATAGAGGCCTCATTCATAAAAAGGCTTCTAAGGATTATTTGGTAAAATTTTGATAGGTTTTGGCGGAGTTCCCTTCTATTCTCTCTCTCTCATACTCTTGGATACTTAGAGTTTTCTTGGAGCACTCTTGGAGGGCATGGAAAACTTGGATTTTTGGAGCAAGAAAGTGAAAGAGGGCATCAAGATCAACAACTACAACAATTTTTCTTGTAGGTTCCGAGTTGCATTTATGTTTTCCTCACTAGTTTTGAAATGCATGGCACATGCATGTGGTTTCTTGGTTATGATCTATCACTGGCATGGATGATTGCCTGGATTGACAGTGGATTTTCCTAGCCTTTCCATTCCCTGAATAGCCATGGAGATTGTGGGTTTATTTCCTTGTTTTGTTTTGGTTGGTTCTCATGTTTCCTTAGCTTGGGTTGAGTTATTAGTTCCTGGAAGACTTGGTTGGAAAAACACTCTGGAAGCCCTTGTAATGACTTGGGTTGAGTTACTATTTCCATAGCCTTGGTTGGACAAATGCTCGGGAAGCCCTGTAACAACTTGGGTTGAGTTATTAGTCTTGGAATCCTTGTTTGGAAAAACACTCTGGAAGCCCTTGGTGGGTTGAGTTACTAGTCCTGGAAGTATTGGTTGGAAAAACGCTTTGGAAGCCTAACAAAAATTGTGGGTTGAATTACTAGTCCTGGAGCTTTGGTTGGAAAAATGTTCTGGAGCCTAGAAATAGTCGTGGGTTGAGTTACTAGTCCAAGGGGCCCGGTTGGAACAAACGCTCTAGATCCCTGGAAGACTGGGATAGAGACTGATTAGATGATGGTTTTAGTGATGTCTGACTTTGAGGGGGAATAATTGTTTGATGGGTTGAGGTCGATGGCCTCTAGAATCCTTGGATGGTTTTTGATTGATGTGTTCTATGAGATCCCACATTCATGCTTGGAATATGGAACAAGGGTGAATTATTGAAGATAGATTTGGTTCAACCATTCTACGATTAGGTGGAACGTGGAAGTCCCATCTCAGGTTTGGATTTTACATCATTAATGAAAGGTTATTTCTCCTAGTATTTCTATCAATATTATGATGGATTATATGTGGTGTATATGGATTTGATTTCATTGATATTTTTGTCCCTATTATGCTGGTTATGTATATGCTTTATGACATCATCTATGTATGTCTCTCATCATATTTTTACTTGTAAATGAATGAAAAATGTATCTATGACCTAATGGATGGAATGGAAGTTAAAGTGATAAGGAAACAATGCTTCTTGGTGAATCTTAGATAAGTATGACACCCTTATGCTCTGTTATTTACACCTGTGGGTTGCATATTTACATATGTTTGACAAAATATCTGTCATGGTTAGGCTTGGTTAGTTCAAGCCCTTGATCAAGTTTTGTGTTAGAGGCTTTTCCTTGGTTTCATTTATTGCCTTGGAAAGTCTCATCAAGATCTAGGCATTGGATTGGAGATTGACCCTGAAAAAGTGGCTTAAATCTCATAGTCTCTGGCACAGAACTGGCTGAAAAAGATTGTAGTCTCTCCATTGTAGGCATTGTGGGAGTGAATATAGGGTTCCAGTCACATGCACGCCTTGTCATGGGAGAGACTTTGGGTTTAGTTCATTGAAATCATAGGTTAACTCAGGGGTTGGGAAACTAGAGTGGTGGATTATCTCCTAGGTGTCCTAAAGCAGGTGAGGGAGGTCTATAAGGTCTTGTTCTGTCGACTCCATTTCCTTAAGGTTACCTAGGAGGTTGATTCTTATCATAGTGGCCTCTAGTCGCATGTTTTCCGGGCTGGTTGGTTTCTTTGGTAGATGTGGGAGGAGGGTGTTACATAGCTCGTTTTACATTTCTTCATGTATTCAATATATATATGTATACATATATGTATACATAAAAAATAAATCTACATGACATCAGACATAATACATACATATACATCTATTACATAAACATACAACAGACATAATATATATACATACATACATACATAATATACTATATAATATATATATAATATAATAATAAATATATATAATATATATATTATATATACTCAAAAAAAAAATAAAGAATAAAATAAAATTAAAGGCAAAGGTTTTGATTTAGAATCTAAATTAATTTTTAATGGTGGATTAAGTGACGTTGATTAAGATTTAATGAAGACTTAACATTAAGTGGATTTAGGTGGGTCCCCATTCATCAAAGTCAACATAGGTTAAATGCCATTTGATTTTCTAGGTGTGATGGAGAGTACAAGAGGGGACTAGCAGATGGAGCAAACCTGACGATACTACATGCCCGATGGTTAGCCCACCAAGTCCCTCTGCAAAGAATTTTGGAGATCTTCGTTGACCACATATCAACAATGTATAAGTGTTACGGGGGGGTTGCATTGGATTTCCTCCATACATGAGTGTTTACCTGTAATACGTGAACAAGCAAGCATGGTTTTATAATGTACCCATTTTGTCACTGCCTCATCATTGTCTCATCACCGTTACTCCTACGCCACCTCACCAACCATGTCACCCATCATCTCATCCATATTGTTGCCACGTCATTGATTCAAACGCCCCACATAAGCTTTTATTTCTATTTTCCTTCCCTTCTTTTCCATTCTTCCCATAAATATCGTTACTCTTGCTCATTTCATTTATCATTATTCCTTGCTCTTCTTCCGTGGATTAGGATTGTACAAACCATAGCTTTAGTCAGCATCAATCATTGCTAATCGAATATTTTCACATCATCTCTTGTATCCTAGTTGTCAAAATGTCCAAGAAATCCATTCTAAGAGGGTCTTCTTCTCATATTCCATTAATGGACACCAAAAGGGATGTCATTGACCCAATTTTCTCTATATATGTCATAGAATTTCACCAACATGTCCTACTCAAGCAAGAAAATTCTCCTGTGTAGTATGTTGTTGTTAATTATAGTGTTTTAGCTGTAATGATTCCTCAAAGATATGTTTTCCCATAATTCCTCTATTGGCTAGTATCTGCCCTATATCCACAAAAATGTTTTGTCATGAACCAATTGGGGGAAACTACCTTTCAAGTGTCTTCCCTTTTGATTCAACAGGCATTGTGTTTTCCTTCTTCGAGCTCCTATACTTCTTTCTTAGAGGAAATCATGTTGCCTACCTTTCAAAACCTATTTGGGTCAAATTATGCTCAATTAACTTTCTTTTTAATGTCTAGTGGGAAACATTTGCCTTTGGAACCCATTCATTTCCCTTTGGATACCTTTGCTGAGGAGGTCAAACCTATTCTTCAAATTATGGCCAGATTTTGGGAAGAGTAGACACAATTTTCATTGACATAGCTATCCTGAGAATGTTTAGTTTGATGATGAATCCTGAGAAAGTTTTTGACATTCCTGATTTCTAGGAAAAGATGGCCAACTCTCCATTAAGAGATCATTCCCTCTTTGGTTACTTATCTCTTTTTATATACTCATGTTTAAATATTTATGCACCTGGAATTGAATATTATGGATCCTAATAAGAACAAACATTTAGTGGTGTTTTGGACAGATGATGTAAGAAATAATGCCAATAATGAGGGGTTGATGTATTTCACCACTTCTTTTTTATCAGTTGCCTATTTAATCATAAATAGTTCTCCTTCTCCTTGTTTACTACCAAAGGCTTAGTCTTTTCTTCAACTCAGTAAAGATGTCAAAGTAGGTGATTGGTTTTTATTTGAAGATTATGCAGAAATCAGATTATGTGGAGTATAAGTTTCCCACACAGACTCCCCACATTTGTGCCTATGAGATTATTTTCATTAGAATTTATCAGTCAAAGTTTGAATGTTGGTCAAGTCAATTTTGTTCCGGCAAAGAAAGGGCATTTATTTAAATTTCCAAGGACAGTTGGAACTTTTATTGTATATAATAGACAAGCCATAGGAAAAGTACAAAAAATTCTTGAAGGTATGAATTTCCAGCTGGGTGAGAAATGGGCATATGACCTACTGTAACATGTTTTATTTTTGGTAAGTTAGTTTTAGTTTTATAAAAGGGGGTATGAAAAAATAAAGAAGAAATAAAAATATGAAAAAATGGAAAATAAAAAGAGATGAAATAAAACCCCATCAAAAAGAGAATCAAAATATTTGTATAAGTGTGCTTGTTTAAATGCCACTTCATGAATAAATTCCATTTGGAATAAATAAAGGTCTGTGTGCAGCTTGTGTTTATGCCACAACCTTTTCTTTTGATCTGAATCAAACTGTTTAATCTTGATTAGATCATTAAATGTTTTGTTCTAGATTAGAGAATAAATTCAATCAAACAATTTAATCTTGGTTGAACATTAGAAATTAGGATATATTAGGACAAATAAAAGGCCTAATATGCTAAAAAAGTGGCCTAAGTTAAATTAGATTAGGTTGAAATTAGCGAAATAAGTTAAATAGGGGTTGCTAGTCTAAATGCACCAAAAATAGATTAATCTTTAATTAGAGCTTAATTACCTTTTTAAAGGGTGATTAATTCATTTGTAAATAAACATGTTTATAATGTTTTTAGCCAAAGTCAAATATGACAAAATATTTTTTTGGCAAGTGATAAAGTGTGAGCAAGAACCGACAGTGATCTACCTCCTCGCGCCGATCAATGATGAGGAAGCCTCTTCACACCCGCTTGCCATGATACGAGATCATTATGGGGGGGGGGTACAAAAAGTGCTTTTTCCACGTGAGCCCCCCTGTGTATGTGTCACCTCCTCAACGCTTCACACCCCCTCACTCAAAACTGCTTACCACATCCCCCCCACCGAAATCCACCATCACACTTCCCATGCTTCTCGATACCACACCAACGGTAACTCATCCTTCCCCATCTGCCTCCAACCACTCCATGCCACATGCCCTCACCTGTTATCACCTATCCATTCTCACGTATCTGTTGCTGCCATTATTCCCTCCCCATGCTAATCTTGCTGCCCGTTGATGCAATAAATTCCTAATTAGCCGATCAACAACGACCTCTACTGTAACTATAGCCTTAATCCTTGTTAAATATTATTTTTCCCCATTACATCGACCTTTCTTAAACTTATTTTTCACTATTTTCTTTCACTATTCTATTTATTGTTCTGTTCTAGAGATTCTCTGCCGAGTGAAGCCTGCAAAAGCAAGCATCCTTTGGACAGTTCCTCTACAACTTTTCTACCATTCACCATTACAATTATGTTATACCATGGCTCCAAAGAAAAAGGAAAAGCCTTTTTCCAACTCCTCTATAACACAAGATACCCCAAAGGCCTCTGATGCCTCGGACCTAGACCATATTCCATTAGCCAATCAATACTTTAAAATTGCAGATATTGAATTTGAATGCAACATGCTCAAATTGCACAACTAGCTGAAGCAAACACACTTTGATTATGAGGATGAAATAAACCTGTTCGAATCCAATCTACCTCTGTATATGTTTCCTCAAGCTTATTCCTTTCCTAATTTAGTTATCTAGTGCCAATCCAAGTATAATCCTTTACATAGAACAATGGTAGCTCAGAATGGAGACATTCTAATAAATATCATTGTAGAAACCATTAACAAAATGCTTATGATCCTATAAAATGAGTCTCTTAGATTTTTCTCCATTGCATCCTTAATTGACCTTTACCACAAGCTGACCTTCCCTCAAAGAGCTCAATTTTTTGAGATCTTTCTCCATGAAGATACTGAGATCCCCAAAAAGAATTCTCCTTATCCAGCATCTATGCTCCCTGAGAGATCCAAGCACATCATTTCCTTAATTTCTTGCTTGTTAGGCTACCAATTAGACCAATGGGTAGATGAAGCTATCTTAGGCTATTTATCAATATTTTCTAAGGAAAACAAGGCTAACTTCATGTATAACTACAATCAATTTTTGGTTGAATATATTCATGAAAAATTGATGAACATCACTATTGAAGGAGTGTTTAAATACTCTTTTGTTCTATTTCATATGTTTATTTTTCAGTAGGGAGACAAGTTGCCTATTTGTTTTGTACAAGTAGAATGATCAGCAAGAGAATCAAGTAGTTATTCACTGGACCTCATTGATTAGAAAGAACTCAACTGAGTTCACATTTGCATAATTCATAGACTATTTCATTCACCCAGTTGCACAACTTCTTAGCAGTCAGAGTGAACCCAGGATCAGCATAGAAATCAAAAGGATCATGCACCTTAGTGATGAAGTCAGAATAGGAGACTAGTATCTTTACCAGAACTACAAAGAGATCAATGTATATGGCTGTGAATTGGCTCCATATAATTGCCAAAATATGTTCCAATGAGAATTTTCTCTCTGGAATATATTAGGAAAATGACGAATATGGATGAGCTTCATTTCATATCAGGGAAGAGGAGACCATAGTTCAAGATAAAGGCACAGGTAGGATCATTTATTTGTAACACTAAATCAACAGGTTTAGAGGTAGATTCCATGCTAAAGCAGATGGGTTCCCAACCCAAATTTACTAGGTCTTATGACCCATTCAACATTATTTCAAACTTAAGGGTGGAACTCGTAACCACTCCTTACAATCATACACCAAGACCAGATATTGAGAAGTTCATAAATCAGGAACATTGGGAAGAGAATACTCTTCAAGAAGTAGAAGAACATGTTTTACCTCCTTCTACTCTTCAAAATCCTACTTCTCAAACCAATCATGACAAGAATCCCAGGGAAGGAACATCGTCATCAACAATTGGAGAAAAGGAATTAATCCACTATTAGAAGAAATCAAGGAGTGAATCCAAAGGTACTATTACTACTACTACTACTCAAGGTCAGAAGGATCCTTTCATCATCAATTTGGATGATTCACGCATTTCCATAGGGACAAAAGAAGTTGTAATTACTACTACTACTACTTCTTCTAGTTCACAAAATTTGTTAGAGATCACTCAATCTGCAGGACCAAGTGAAATAGAGGAGTCAAATGTCTTCACTAACTTCCTTGAAATCAAGCAGAAGAATGAAGCCTTCAAAGCTAATGTTTATGCACAGTTTTGGAAGCAAACTTCTACTTCACAACACATGTTGATGGCGACAATTGACAGCGAGAAGGGAAGAATGCAAATGGATTTTTTGCAGGCTCAAGTGCCCTTTCCTAAAGGTTCTTCTGATTATAAGAAAACTGTATTTTCATTCGATGCTAATTAAATACATACAATAGATCAAATGGACATGCATAGGGAGTCTGGTGAGATGATGTTCTCTACCATGACTAATACTGCTATGGCATTTTCAAAACTTAAACCCGCTCTATCAAATGTGCAGTCACAATTGAAGATTGAAAAAATATCATCTTTAGCAAAGGATAACATGGTTAAGTCATTGGACGACTTAGTAATTAAAATTGGATATGACCCTACTAAGGTGAAAGATACTGAAGATATTATCAAGAAGAAAAACACAAATATTGCAGAATTGAGAAAACAATTGAAACTGCCTTCTATAGAGGACCCCCAGACCAAGGAGATAAAAAAAATGAACAAAACAAGGAAGAAATGCTCAAATTGATAATTGAGCAGAATGTATAGATAAATACTATGGAGGATAAAATTGAGAATTTGATTAAGGAAAAAGAGAAATTTACTTAGTTAGCTATAGCTCCCATCACAACAATTCCTATTACAATGTTCAGAACATCAAGGGAATCTACATCAACCACAACAGAATCTACATCGACAACAAAGGTTTCGAACAAACTCTCACAAGGGTTGATTCACCAGAAGCAAGAGAATGAAAAGCTTCATAAGAAGTTTAAATTTATGGAAGATTAGAAGATAAAGAATGATACTTTGTATGTTGAGGAAATGTAGAAAACAAATAGGTTGAACAGAAGAATTGAAGATATCAGTTAGGCCATAACTGAAGTATGGCCCTCCATTTAGATCATTTTTGAGTAGGAGGAACTCATAAACATATGTCACGTAGCTATTGATGAAGTGAAGTAGCTTCTTAAAGACAAACTAGGTGAAGCTACAGACATAATCAGATTTCTTAACTCAAAAACCAGGGTCAAGTTGGAGCAGATTCAAATTTTGGGCAGAACAGAAACCATCTTGGAAATCAAGAAGGTGTTACAGAAAAATAACTTGATGACTCAGTTAGAGACTAACTGCCAAACCTTGAAGACTTCTATCCAAAGGTTTCATTTTAAAGTTAATTTACTGAATCAAAGAGGAATGCCATGATTAGTGGCCCCAAATGATAGGTCGATCAATATGGAAGAATATTGCCAAAAAATTTATACCATAGCCCTGATAAAGAAAATTTTGCAAGTATAAAGGGGCATATTACAGGGAAACAAGCATTATAAGATTTATATTTTGACTTGATTATTGAGCATGAAATTAAACATTTTTTTGTAAATAAGCCCACTATTGAGAAGTACACTGAGGTTGATGAAGTTTACAGGAAATTGGTAAATCTTACCATACCAAGTGAAGACTGATGGGATCACTTGTGTGAAGTTATTGAGTAACTTTCATCAAAAACTGAAGGAAAACTGGGAAACACTTTTTGGGGACCACATCATCAACAAATTCCTAAATAATAGTGCCAGCTCTTAGCAGTTTTTGAATTTCCTATAGTTTTTTACTATTTTTGTATTTTTTGTTTTGAAATATGTAGAATAATTTTTTGTATAAATAACTCCTCCTTCAAGTTATTAAGGGTTTGTTGTAGCGGCTACAACTACCCTCCAAAATTTTTAGCTTTGTTTTGCATCCTCCTTACCAACCTTTCATAGTAGCATGTCTTGCTTCATCAAGTACACAAGCTCCAGTGATTTTCTTACAGAAAGGTAGCCTGTTTATCAGAGCTTGATGCATTCCCCTCACAGGTTGTTTCTCCGGACTTGATCCAGCTGCAAGCTGAGCGACTCCTTCAAGAAATTGTACAATTATGGAGGGCAACCAACCTTCCCTCTAAAAATTACGCAATTTAGTATGGCAGTCTGGTGGGCTCTAGAATTGCGCAATTCTACTAGTTAGGCTTCATCGAGAAAATTGAGCAATTCTTCCTAGCAAGGCTACTCAGCCCAGGAATTGTGCAATCCTGGGCAGTAGTCAACTGCTCTGCCTAGAAATTGCACAAATCTCTTGGGCAATTAACCCAGCTTCCATCTAGAAATGCACATTTTCTCCCAGTAGTTGAGCAACCTCTTGCATGTGAAGTTGGGTTGACCAGTTCCACCCGGGACCAAGGAAACTTGACTTGCATGCATGGATTTCTTTTTCCCGAAATAGCAAAAGGCAACATGAAAAAAGCATCCCTTGATTCAGGGATCTATTTTCAGTAGCTAGAGGTTACTGTTGAGCTTCAAACCTGCACCTTCCTATACACCCTCTCAGCCTTCTTTCTCCACTTACTTCATCCACCCAGTTGTTAAATCATTGCATTATAGTCTAAAAAGGACTTTTTATATGGTTTTCTGACTATGCTTATGACTGTTGTTTGGTTTAGTTTTTTTGTTCATGCAGTTGCGGAAACTTGTTAATTTCCGCAGCCAGCATAGGATTCTGCAACTCTTTTCTTAAAAGCCGTGCTACAGGTGTCCTATGAAGAAACGAGCTACATGGGCAAGCTCCAGGTGATGGATACATGGAACATGTCCCTTCAAATCAACCAAATCATCCATGGAAGGCCACGGTCAACGAAGGTCAAAGACAAGGCCAACCAAAGAGTTCAGCGGTGGCACGTCTCTGTTTTGAGCACATGAATGTTATGTGGCACAGTCCTCAGCTCACGAAGACACCAGCACACCTGGAGATCATTCTTGAGACCTGAATCCAACAGCTACCACTCCGAAGATTTAATAGACACGATGACAGTTACACTAGATCTCGGCTGAAGGGATCTACGTGTCTTTAGCAACACAGTTAATAGCGTAGGCATCTGTTAATTAGCTTTAGCATTTTGGCATTATAAATAACGCGTCGATGAATGTTGTAAAGAAGCTTTTTGATATATGTGAATTCTGAACTGTTTGTATACGTGTGTTCTAAACTGCTAGTTATCACCCCACTGTTTTATATGTTGCTGTTTTAAATACATGGGAAGACTTTTCTGAGTTCATCCGTGTGACTACTTGTTGACTGGTTGAAGTGGCAGAGGGCCCCTGCACGTTGAAGCCTTGTAAAGTTTCCATTTAGTTTTATTATGTTTTTGTTTTTATCATTAGCTTGTACATAATATACTGTTTGATGTTTCTGCTGTTTATATCTTCACCTCTGTTTTCTTATAGCTGTCACTTGATCAGTGCTTTTCTGCAGGTTTTCTTAGGCAGCCCGGGCAAATTTTCATCTTTTTGATAACTATTGGCATATGAGATCATCTTGTCCTTCCTGCTAACTTTCATTTTCTGAAGTTTAATTTCAACATTGTCCTTTCCAAGTTGTGATTTGCTTATTTATTTTCTGCTATTTAGATATCATACTGCTCACCAGTTTATGGTTTCTTTCTATAGTCAAGTGACTCTATTAGCAAGAAATCAAAATATTACTAACTGTAGTGTGATTTAGATATCATATTGCTTAACTTATTCATGGTTTCTCCCCACAAGGTAGATTGAGCTGAAGGGTAAAGGACTAGAAGAGTTCAAGTAGTGTGATTAGTTTCTTTTATGCAATTTAATTTCTTGTCATTTAGATATCATATTGCTTGACTTGTTCATGATTACTTCCCACAAGGTAGATTGAGCTGAAGGGTAAAGGATCTGAAGAGCTTAAGTAGTGTGAATTAGTTGCTTTACTTTTAGTTTGAGTTGCTTTTAGCTTTTACTTTCTTTTTCATTTTAGCAGCAAGGATATTGGGCCATTGTCATTAGTTCACTGTTTGATGCATTTATTTCCTCTTAAGAATTGATTTCATTTTAGTTATTTTAAAGCTTTCTTTTGAGCACTTTCAAGTTGAGAAAATCATTGTAGAAACCATCACTGTCTACACTCCATACTTCAATAAATCCAAAAACAAACTAAAAAGCTCAAAAACGACAAAAGACTAAAGAGATGGTTATCTAGTACATATAGTACACTTCACTTCGTCAGTTTACGAACCCCGGGTTGACATTTTAAATAGCAATTTAGATCACACTAAATTGACCAAACATTTTGGCATCGTTGCTGGGGAAATGAAATTAGGTAGCCAATTTCTAAAAAAAAAAAAACAAGAAAATTTCAAGGAAGGAAAATTGATAACCTCTCAAAGTATGCTCTCCTCTTGCACTTAGTGTGATCTGGAGGATCAGAAAAGAGAAAGTTATTGGTTTAATAGTTTCTTGAGTATGCTCTCTTGTTGCAACTAGAGTGACCTGGAAGATCAGAAAGAGAATTATTAGCCCGACTTGAAGAAAAATAAAAAAATGACATTCATAGAGCAAGAGATTCTAGGGGAAGGTTTTTAGCTAGAGCCAAGAGTTCGATTTTTACAACTCCATCTACTTCAAGGGATAAACAAGAGACACCTCCATCATCTCCAACTTACACTCCTAGCCCTAGGATTCCTGGAATTCAAGAGGCAGTATTTGACTCTCCCACACCATCCATCAAATTTGAATTAGGAAGAGATCCTTTCCTTCCTTCTACAGGGAGACAAATTGTAATTGAAGAAGTAGAATCACCTGAGGAAGAAGAGGGATAAATTCCTTGTCATTCACCCTTAATAGAGGAACCAGAGGACTCTGAATTCTCCGAGGAAACTACCATGACAGAAGGAGGAGCAAACGGATTTGGTAGAGGTAGAGGTAGAGGTGGAGGAGGAAATAATGGAGGAGGTAGAGGTAACACTGGGGGGAATAGGGATGGAGATAACTCGTTCAGATTTCCTATAGTCGATGAGGACTTCTGAGCCACAATGAAAAACATCTCACCATCTATCCTCCCAAACTTTCATGGGTTAAGAAATGAGGACCCTGAAACATTTCTATTTGAGTTTGAGGTCGTGTGTCGAACTT